>RJWM01004972.1:0-96319 GCA_004363535.1 Dasyprocta punctata | reverse complement strand
GTACTGGGGATTGAACTCACAACCTCGTGCCTGCCAGCGCAGGCGCTTAAGCCACTGAGCCAAACTCCCAGCCCTGGTTTTTTGAGGCAGGGTCGCATTGTGTAGCTCAGGCCAGCCTTGCGCTCGCGTTGTAGCCCAGGCCGGCCTCGAACTCACAACGCTCCTCCTACCTCAGCCTCCTGAGTGCTGGGATTAAAGGTGTGCGCCACCACGCCTGGCTTGGACTTCAGTTACAGTGCACAAGAAATTGAATGAAATGAATAAGGGGGAGAAAAAAATGAAAGAAAAAGGTCTAAGCAGATCTGAAGACTGAGATGTGCCAACACTGAAGAGACAGACATTCTAAAGAGAAGAGAATTTAAAAGTACTGTAGCAGTTAGTTTTGAAAAATGCATGTGTATTTATCTTTCACACAAATAGAGACAGGCAAAGTAGTTATTAAAATGAATTACATGTGTTCAATATTCAGACTTATTCAGGCATAAGCTAGCAACTCGTATCATTTCTGGAAAATATATAGTATTCATGCAATAAAATATGTGATGGATTGAAAACCAAACAAGTGATTAGTTTACATGAAATAAACTTGCCACAAAATGTTGAAATTATTCTGGCAATATGTATTTACATGAAACAAATATGCTCATAAGTAATGATTCTATTAACTAAAACATATGTCAGAATATTCATTCTTTAATAAATTAGATTGATTTCATTACTGTGTACAATAAAAAATGTTCTCATTTTCTTACTTTTTTCATTTTGAAGAGAATAAAACCAAACAAAATAAAACAAAATAGAGTCAATAAAACAAAACAATGAACATGGTACATGACTTCAAAAAAAGATAAAAGGAAATCAATAATGGCTACCATAATGCCTCTTGTTATCTTCAAAATAACTGCCCATATTATCAGGCATAATAAAATCAAACAAAATAGTACAGAATAAAACAAATAAAAACAAAACAGTGGAAGCAATACAGGAGTTCAAAACAAAAGTAAATCAACAGTGGTTATCATAATGCCTCTTGTTATCTTCCAAGTAGTTGCCTATATCATCAGACACAATATAATCAAACAAATCAAAATAGAAAAAAATCACTCAAAACAAAACAATGAAAGCAATACAGGGCTTAAAAACAAGATAGGAAATCAACAATGGTTACCATAACATATTTTGTTATCTTTGAAATAGCTGTCAATGCATTCAAATATAATACAATTAGACAAACTGAAACAAAACAGAAAAATGAAAACAATACAGGATTCAAATCACGATAATAGATTATTGGCCACTGCCTTCCCTTTTTAGACACTTCTTCCCCTTTCACTTTCACAACATGTATTGTGTATTTTGGATCTCACTAACTCCTTTAGTTTTTTATACTAGGGAGACAGCATAATATTCACCCATGTGACTCTGAACCATTTCATCCATGAGCACAATCTCAAGTTGTATCCATTTACCTACAAGAGCCTCGAAGTTTTCCATTGTACAGAAATGCCATGTCTTCCTTGTCCACTCTGCAGCTAATGGCAAACTACTCCCACTTCTATCTGGTTCCCCGTCACATAGAGCATTGTTCTCTCTCTTTTAACTTTCAGCCTATGAAACCCCTTTCGAGTTTAATGTGTTTCTTGTATAAAGCATACTGATGGATTCTGTCTCCTGATCCACTCTGGCTGTGTTTCTTTTATTGGTGAATTGAGGCCATCTACATTAATGATTATGGTCAAACATGCACTGCACCATCTCTGCCATGCTATTTTCCTGCCATTGGCTGCCTACTTTTCCTCTCTATTCAATTGTCTGCCCCACTTGGTGTTGCCCCTCTGACACTGTTCCTGGAGCTGTGGTCCTTTTTATCTCTCTCTAGAATGTTAAAAAGTGTTTTTTTCAAAACATTATTTTCAACATATTTACTAATTCAGACTTTTTCTAAGGTCAAATTTGTTCTCCAAAATGGACCAGATTATTGTGGTTATTAGAAAAACTGCAGTTAACTTTTCTAGTGGAGGCAAAGTTTCACATTTATTAAAGATAGGAAAAACTGGAAGGTAGGGAACAAACAGGCTCTACAAAGTGAGCTTAGGCCAAGTAAAAGTAGAAAAAAAGGACAGAAAAAAGTTTTAAAATATACCCTACAGCATAGGGTGTTTACAGTAGCCTGAAATTAGTTTTTATTGATGTGTTCAATCAATAAATTGTCTAGACGTTGGAAATACAATGATTAGTTAAAAATAAGAATACTAGGCCCTGAAAAATCTGAGAGGAAATATACACAATTTAGTATGATATTTTGGGTTCTGTGACTGGAGGATGTACAAGAGGCAAAGCCACTTTCAGTATGGGGAAAGTGTTAGTTTCATCCATGTGGGGGTTGAGTTGAAGGATACTGTGGTTTAGATCTGGAGAATGCTTTCAACTTTGCACGTGTTTGGAAGCTTATTGAATCATGGGCCAAGAAACTCATCAGTGAATTTTCCCACAGATAGGCTCACAGCTGAAGTTCTGTTAGGAGGTGAGGCCGGGTCAGAGGAGGTCCCCAGGAGTGTGACCCGGAAGTGCATATCTCCTTTTCTGTCACCTCCCTCCACTCTCTGCCTCCTGGGTGCCATGACACAAGCAGCTTTACCTTGCCAGGCCTCTCTACCATTCCACATCTGCCTTAGAGACAGTTGACTATGGGATGTAAATATGACACCAAATAAACTTCTGCTCCTTTGAGTTTTGGCTACTGGATATTTTGTCCTAGCAATAAGTAAAGTGACTAAGATAGAGGCTAAGCAGCGGTTGGGTAGGCAAAGGGTGAGTAAGGGCCATTTCAATAGAAGAGATGCTGCGCTAAGGCATAGAGACATGGCAGGTGACAATGGTTAATAGGACATGAGTAGTCTAGGATGGCTGGACAACTGTTTTGATGAGAAGGTTGGCAACCTAATATGGAATCAAGGTTAACAGATACACTATTCAGGCTGTTTACCCTTCCTACAGTGTCCCCCATCAGTTGCTCCAAAGTCGTTAGACATTTCTAGTCCCACAAATATCTTGAAAGATGTTTCTGTTGAGAGCTTGAGACGGTCACACGAGTAGGAAAGGCAGGGACAGGTTGCTGAATCAATCTGGTCCCTATGAAAAGTCTTAATTAGTAAGACTTGAGGAAGAGAAAATTGCTCTTCCCTGAGAAAATCAGAGACAGAAAAAGTCAACGCGGGCTTAGAAAGAAAAGGAAGGTAGCTGGTTGGATCATGTTGCTTCCCAGATCTCATCCTGGAGAACACTTGGCTTTGAGCTCCTGGAGAGAGGCCCCTTACACAAACTGGCTCACCTTTTGTTAAATTCAGGCAAACCAAAACTGTCTTCTCACGTCCATTTCAAACTTTGATATTTCACAGACAAGTGTAAAAGGAAGATACTTACATTTTATAATTTTGTAGTAATATAGTAACAGCATTAATGATAATTCACATTTACTGAGGGCTTACTGGATGACAAAGTGTCATATTACTACACTTAAAACTATGAATCCAGTTATTACTGAATTCCATTTACATGTGAGTATAATTTGAAATACGAAGAAATTCTAACCTAAGGTCTATGCAGCAATCCACAAGATCACCTACTAGGAAATTACTACATTGATTCTGAAAACTGGTAAAAGTCATAAAAGCCAGTTAGAGGTTTATTACAGTATAAACAGCATAGGGGTTAGCATGGGCCGAATGAGATAGGTGGAATAGAGTAAATGGATGATGTGAGGATGGATAGGGTGTTGGTTAGTCTAAGAGGTATTTAAGAATTGGAGGCCCCCCTCCTCTCTCCTGAGAGCTGCTCTCCTAGGAGCTGCTGGGATCATTGACCTGGACCCCTCCCTGCTCCAGGACCTAAGGGCCACCGGGATTGCCAGCCCTGGTCCCTCCTCACTCCTTGGACCTTGGGGCTGACAGGTTTATCAGCCTTGCCCCCCATTTTGCTGCATGGACCTAGGGGCTGCCAAGATCATCAGTTGCCCCACCCCTCACCACACGGACCTAAGGGACCAGCAGGATCACTGATCTTCCCTTCTCCTTGCCCCGTGACCTTGGAGACCAGAGGGATTGTTGATCACCCTCCCCCCACCCAAAAGACCAAAACAGCCCACAAACAAATAACAACTCCTTCCACTGCCTGCAGAACCTTGGTGGGCTGGCTGGTGGGAGCCTCAGCAACCTCTTACCTACACAGAGGACTTCAGTGGACTTGTGACAGTGTGGTGAGTTTCCCTCTCAAATAGAGGACCTCAGTGGGTAAACGGAAGTAGCAGTAAACTCCCCCCTCCCCCAGCTGTAGATCCTTGGTATGTTAAGACCATGAGTGAGTCCCTCTTCCATACAGAGAACACCAGGTGGGTTGAGGAGAGTGCCAACAAAGCCTCCTCCAACATGGAGGAAATAAAAAAGCCCTACGAGACACTCAGTGACACAGTAGGGTCCCATTTGAGGTGCACATTGTAACCAGGTAGATCTGGTGGCTTGGATCAGCCTGAAGCCATAGTAACAATAGGAACTAAGAGCTGACTTACATCAATACTCCTAGGCTAGTCAGCCTAGGAAGAATACACAACTCACCCAACAGGCCCTGCAGGAGGAACTCAGGTGGCTGACCACCCTCTTCATTGTGGGATCCAGTAATTGGACAAACATCAACCACACAGTAATGGACAACCACACATGATGGACAGTTGAGACTAGTGGGATTGAAAAGACCAAAATATTAATCCAAGAGGTGAAAATGACAAAACAAAAAAGGAAAATGCAATCTCAAACATCCAGTTCATCAGGAACAAGTACAGGAGACATCGAAATAGAGGACATTAGTAGTCATGCACCTGAAATTTCTGAAAAGATAGCAAGTGAAATAAAGAAACAAATCCATGAGGCTATAGAGGAAATAAGATTAGAAATAATCTCCCATGTAAAGAAAGAAATGACAACCTTAATAAAGGAGTTGCTCAGCATAGCTGGAGATGACATAGATAAAAAAGTACAGGAGCATGGGAAAATGATGGAAACCTTGAATGAACAATATGGAAAAGAAGTAGAATGCATGAAACAAATTCAAAGAGATATCCAGGAAATAAAAAATTCTATTGAAAGCTGGCAAAACCATTTGAATGAAGCCGAGGATAGAATTTTGGACCTTGAGGACAGGATCGCAGTTAGCAAGCATGAAAGGGAAGAACTTTTAAAAACAACAAGGCAGCATAAAATGACAATTCAACAGCTTCAAGATGGTGCAGAGAAGAACAATATAAGATTAATAGGCATCAATGAAGATGCAGGAGTCAACATAAATGACATTGGTAAACTATTCACAGAAGTAATAGCAGAAAATTTCCCAAACATGAGAAAAGAATCAGATATACAGATAAGTGAGGCATACAGAACACCAAACAGTCATGACCAAACTAAATCTATACCCAGACATATAATAATTAAGATCCCAGAAATCCAGCATAAAAACAGAATACTAAAAGCTTGTTAGAGAAAAGACACAACTTGCCTATCAAGGAAAGCTTATTAGAATCATGGCAGACTTCTCAGCACAAACCCTCAAGTCAAGACAACCTTGGAGCGAAGTGTTTCAAGCCCTGAAAGAAAACAACTTTCAACCTAGATTGATGTATACTGCCAAGCTTTCTTTGAAAATTAATGGAGAAATAAGATACTTCCATGACAAAGAACAATTTAAGAAATTCATGTCCACAAAACCAATCCTAGAAAGAGTACTGAAAGATATACTAGATAGGGATAAAAATGACTGCAATTTCCAGAACAATAACAGAAAGAAATCACCAGACAGGGCAAGCAGTTAAACAAGGGGAAAAAGCAGGAAAGCAGCAACAGGAAAATAATGTGACAAAGTTGAACCAGTACATATCAATTGTTTCCATCAATGTAAATGGCCTCAATTCACCATTTAAAAGAAATAGGTTGACAGAATGGATTAAGAAACAGGATCCAACAATATGCTGTGTACAAGAAACACATCTGACTCAAAGAGAAGCTCGTAGACTAAAAGTCAAAGGATGAAAAACAATATTCCATGCAACAGGAACCCAGAAAAAAGCAGGGGTAGCTATTCTATTTGCAGACAAAGTGAACTTCAAACTACAAATAATCAAAAGACATAAAGAAGGTCGCTACATACTTGTTAGTTGGAAAACTCAAGAGGAAAAGCTAACAATCATAAATATATATGCACCAAATATAGGCACACCCAACTATATAAGACACATACTAATAGACATGAAAAACCAAATACATAATAATGCAGTTTTAATAGGGAAACTTAATACCCCACTGTCACAAAGAGATAGATCAAGTAGACAAAAAGTCAGCAAAGAAATAACAGAACTGAATCAAATCTATGAACAAATGGACTTAGTAGATGTTTACAGACTATTCCACCCAACCACACCAGAATACACATTCTTCTCAGCTGTGCATGGGATATTCTCTAAAATAAATCATATATTAACCCATAGAATATCCTTAAGTAAATACAAAGGGATTGAAATTATCCCATGCATATTATCTGAGGATAGTGCACTGAAATTGGAAATTAATGGCAAAAGAAACTGTAAAACCTACATAAACACATGGAAATTGAATAACAACCTCTTGAACAACCAATGGGTTACAGGTGAAATTAAAGAAGAAATTAAACAATACCTAAAATTCAATGAAAATGCAGATACAACATACCAAAACTTGTGGGATGCAATGAAAGTAATCCTAAGAGGGAAATATATAGCAATGAATTGTCCCATCGGGAAAACAGAATGAGCACAAATAAAAAACCTAATGCTACACCTCAAGCTTCTAGAAAAAGAAGAGCAAGTCAAGCCCAAAGCTCATAGAAGAGAGGAAATTATAAAGGTCAGAGCAGAAGTTAATGCAATTGAGACTAAGAAAACAATACAAAAAATTAATAAATCAAAGAGCTGGTTCTTTGAGTGAATAAACAAAATTGATAAACCTCTAGCCAACCTTATCAAGAAAAAGAAAGAAAAAACTCAAATTCATGCAATAAGGAATGAAAAGGGTGAAATTGCTGCAGATCCTATGGAAATTCAGAAGACAATGAATACCTACTTTGAAAACCTTTACTCACATAGGGTGGAAACACAGAGGAAATGGACAGATTTCTAGAAACACATGAATTACCAAAGCTGAATCAAGAAAATATTATAATTATGAATAACCCATTATCAGTTACTGAAATTGAAAATGTGATTAAAAATTTACCAACAAAGAAAAGCCAGGTCCTGATGGATTCACAGCTGAATTCTACAAGAAATTTAGAGAAGATTTAATGCCAATACTCCTCAAACTTTTCAATGAAATTGAAAGGGAAGCAACTCTTCCTAACTCATTCCTGGAGGCAAGTATTAGTCTGATACCAAAACCAGAGAAATACCCAACCAAAAAAGGAGAACTATAGGCCAACCTCCCTAATGAACATAGATGCAAAAATCCTCAATAAACTACTGGGAAACAGAATGCAGCAAATCATCAAGAAGATTATACATCATGACCAAGTGGAATTTATCCCAGGAATGCAGGGATGGTTTAACACACACAAATCAATAAATGTAATATACCACATCAACAGAGCTAAAGACAAAAATCACATGATCATCTCAATAGATGCAGAAAAAGCTTTTGATAAAGTTCAGCACTTATTCATGATAAAAACTCCACAGAAACTTGGAATAGATAGTATCTACCTCAATCTGATAAAAGGCATCTATGACAAACCAACAGCCAACATTATAATAAATGGACAAAAACTGAAAACTTTCACTCTAAAATCAGGAATAAGACAAAGATGTCCACTATCACAACTCCTATTCAATATAGTTCTGGAAACATTAGCCAGAGCAATTAGACAAGAGAAAGAAATAAAAGGAATAAGAATAGGAAAAGAAGAAGTTAAATTATCACTATTTGCAGATGACATGATACTCCACATAGACGATCCCAAAAACTCTATCAAAAGACTACTAGAGTTAATATATAAATTCAGCGATGTAGGTGGATACAAAGTCAACACTCAAAAATCAATAGTATTCCTGTACACAAACAACAAACTCACTGAGAGAGAAATTATGAAAATTACGCCTTTCACAATAGCATCCAAAACAATAAAATACTTAGGAATCAACCTAACAAAGGATGTAAAAGACCTATACATTGAAAACTATGGTACTCTAAAAAAGGAGATTGAAGAGGATGTCAGAAAACGGAATGATATCCCTTGCTCTTTGTTAGAAAGAACCAACATTGTGAAAATGGCCATACTCCCAAAACTGTTATACAGATTTAATTCAATTCTGATCAAAATCCCATTAACATACCTTACAGATGTAGAGAAGACATTCCAAAAATTCATTTGGGAACAGAAGAGACCTGGAATAGCAAAGGCAATCCTGGGCAACAAAGAGAGGGCAGGAGGCATCACAATCTCTGGCTTGAAATTATACCACAAAGTTATAGTGATGAAATCAGCAGCATGGTACTGGCAAAACAAAACAAAACAAAACAGAACAAAACAAAAACAGACCTGAGGATCAATGGAACAGATTAAAAGATGCAGAAACAACTACAAAGACAGTTAGCCACCTTATCTTTGATAAGGGGGCTAGTCATGTTCACTGGAAGAAAGATAGTCTCTTTAACAAATGGTGCTGGAAAAACTGGCTTTGCACATGCTGAAGACTGAAACTAGACCCATGCTTATCACCATGCATTAAACTATAGTCAAAATGGATCAAAGTTATAAATATTAAGACAGAAACACTAAGTCTACTGGAAGACAAGGTAGGCAGAAATCTTGAAGACATAGGGGTAGACAAAGAGTTCATGAACAAAACGAAAACCACATGGGAAGTACTTCAAAGAATCAACAACTGGGATCTCATCTTATTAAAAAGTTTTTGTACTTCAACAGAGATCACCAACAGAGTCAAGAGAAAGCCCCCAGAATGGGAAAGAATTTTAGCCAACTGTCCCTCAGACAAAGGACTTATATCTAGAACATATAAAGAATTGAAAAACATCAGGTCCCCCAAATTCAAAGACCCTATCCAAAAATGGGCACCTGAGATGAACCCGCACTTCTCAGAGGAAGAAATACAAATGACAAATAAATACATGAAGATGAGCTCAACATCACTGGTCATTCGAGAAATACAAATTAAAACAACACTGAGATTCCATTTCACCCCAGAAGGAATAGCTGCCATCAAGAAATCAACTGATACCAAATGTTGGTGGGGTTGTGGTGAAAAAGGAACACTTCTCCACTGTTGGTGGGAGTGTAGACTGGTGCAACCACTGTGGAAATCAGTGTGGAGATTCCTCAAAAAACTAGTATTGGAAGTCCCATTTAATCCAGCTAGTCCCTTTCAGGGTATCCAGAAAAATTGAAAATGTCATGCCACAGCAATACATGTGCACCCATGTTTATAGCAGCACAGTTTGTAATAGCTAAGTCTTGGAAACAACCAAAATGCCCATCAATCGAAGAATGGATAAAAAAAGATGTGGTATTTTTATACAAAGAAATATTACTCAGCTATATAAAATCTTGAGGCTTTTACAGGTAAATGGAGGCAATTTGAGACAATACTCATAAGTGAAATAAATCAAACTCACACTTATAAATATCATATTGTCTCCCTAGCGAAAAATAATAAAAAAATTAAAAATGTGAAAGAGTAATAAGATCCTAAAAAAACAATAAATATTGTAATAGTGAAAAGGAAAGAAAGTGCTCAGAAGGACAGAACCACTAGGATAAGGTAGAGGAAAAAAGGAAGAAAGGGAAAGATTATATGTATGTTGGTAAACATATAAATGTATATATGTATACGTGTGCTAGATAGATAACTGTACTACTAATCTCTGTTAATTCATCAAAAAGAACAGTTTGTGCTGTCATTGTTTGATTGGTCACTTTTGTGCCTAGATTTTGTAACCTGAACAACAATTTCTAAGACAACAATATGCAGTATATTAATTAATGTTAATTCCCTACTTTTTTTTGGAAGTTCTGTATCATTTCTATCCTTTTTTTCTGTTTTACTTTTTTAAAAATAAAAAAAATAAAAAAGTTGGAACCAACAGGAGTTGGACATTGTGCAAGGGGAAGAGGTAGAATTTTCTCCGTATTTCTGACTGCAATAGAGGTTTTTAGTGGTGCTAGCCCTGGAAGAGTGGGTACTTCAGTGGAGGTCATGGAGTCTCAGATCCTAGCACTGCCTTGGTTGTTATCTCTCCAGGTCTGAGACTCACCTCTACATGTCATCCACTTGCCTATCTCCTTCTTCAGCTTGTGTAGTTTTTCTCCCTCAATTTCACATCTCAGGTTTTGAGGAGATGATAGATTACAGATGTAGACTGATTAGATCTTCATTCTTCTGTCTATGTATCTATCATCTATTCATCCATCCATTTATCCATCTATTCAATTTCTTCAAAATATGTTGCCTTTCCTTGACCCTGTATATCTAGATATTTGAAATGCAAAATACAGGGAGGTGTACTACACTCTACTGACCTTCTGTCATTCTATTTTGTCATCCCTCATTGAGACAATGAATGAAAAATACTGTTCTAACTGAAAGGTAAAATGAACAATAAAAAGAGGAGCTACTGAACATAAATAACATAGGGAATAATACTGATGTCCACTTAGTCTGGAATTTCAGAAGTCCCCTAACTGGTCTGCAGTCTTTCCTTATTAGAGGTGAAAGTGCCTTTGGGTACAGTTATGGCTTCTGTACGGATGACCCCCCCAAAGCCTCAAGTGGCCATAGATGGGGCTTTTGCAATATTGGGTGGATCTATAGTGTGCAATGCTGGGATTAAGGGTGTGTGATTGCCTAATTACTCTGCTGATTGCTTTGGCAAAGTTCTGGGTATGGATAATAGTAAGGGCCATCCTGCGTGTGCGTGCTACCTGCCCTGAGGGTGGGCAGCCTGGATGGAATCTAAGGGACAGAAAGAGTGCTAGTGTGACCGCTTGTCATTTGCTGCTTGCTGTTTGCTACTTTCCTGCTGGCTCCCTTTTGCCTGCCCTGCTTTGCCATGAGCTGCTTCCCCTCTGCGATGCCCCCTGCCATGACTAGCTGATTATGAACTGAAACCTCTACAGACTGTGGACTACAGTAAACTTTTCCTCCTTTAACTTTGGGTGTCGGGTATTTTGTGTCACCAATGAGAAAAGTAACTAAAACAGTCACCAGGGAACTGCTAAAGGTTTGCACACTCACTGCCCCTGCATATATCTCTTCCTCAAGCCCCATTTATTGTCCCTTGATCACCTCTGCTCTTTCCTGACTCAGCTTCCTGACTTGTCATCAGATCTGGTATACTCCATCCTGGTACCTTCAGCCAATATTGCCATTATGCTTTGACCTGGCACTTTACCTTTTGGGTTGTTCAACACTTGTTCTGTAATTGTTTTTAAACTGAAGAATGAACTCAGGGTCTTTGTACTGAGCTATATCCTGAATCCTTATTATTTTGGGACAGGGTCTTGTCTTGCTAAGTCACTAAGTTGCCCAAGCTGGGGTCAGACTTGTGATCCTCCTGCCTCAGCTTTCCAAGGTGCTGGGAGAGCAGGTACGTGCTGCCACACTTGACTTCTGCTTTCTATTGTTTTATAAATTATTTCCTTCAGATTTCTGGCTTTTGTCTTTTCCCACTGCACAACATAGCTGAAACATAACACAGCCTTTTTTAAAGCTGTCAATTCATTTACAATGCCCATACTTTTTAAGCCATATCTATGCTGGCTTGTGATTATTTACAATAAGTGGAGTCATTTTGATTAATCTCAAGTAATAGCAATCAAGGAAGGTTAATCATTTTTCTGTCACTGTAACAAAGTACCTGAGATAAACAACTTTAAGAAGGAAAGCGTTCTTTTAATGCACAGTTTTGGAAGCTTCAGTTCATGGCTGACTGGCCTGTTGCTTTTGGATCAGAGATGCGGCAGTGTGTGGAGGAGAAAATTGCTTATCTCATGCCAGCCAAGAGGCAAAAAGAGAGAAGGGGCCAGGCTCCCAATACCAGCATCAAGGGCACATCCCCAGTGATCGTGCTTCCTCCTATTCAGTATTGGGCATTAGGGGTTCCACTACCTCCCAGGACCCGAGGCTTGAACACATGGAACTTGGTAACAGCTCACATCCAAACTACAGGAAGTCAGAGGACTTACAAACATTGGAATTGCAGCCTTTCATGGATGTGAATGAATCTCACATTATGAATATTCATAGATGACAACAAGTCGCGAAGTAGCTCTCATGTCTGCCGGCCCTTGTCCCACACTCAGACATCACTGGGTCATTTTCTCAAGAGCGTGGGCAAAATTGAATCCATCATAAAACCCATGTCATCAACATCAGGCGTGGGCCGAATTCCATCTCATGCTCCATCTCCTCTCACTGGTGATCCCTCAGCCCATCTCCCCCTCCACTCCTCTTCCAGCCAGGAGCGCTCTTCTTGTTCTCTCCCTGCAGCCCCCTACATGCCATCGTTGTATCACCATTTCAAGGTAACTGCAAAAGTAACGATAGGGTATTCACGGTGTTTTTTTATGTGTACTTTTTTTAGGCTTTACATTGTATATTTGTGCCAAAGGTATGTGAGACTGTCAGATTTACAAACCAGCCTGACTCAGGGATGTTCTACAAATAAGTTGGGGCCTTACTCTTTGTATAGCAAACAGTTTTCAGTCCTGGATCTGTGAAACCAAGCAATGAATTTTCCTTTGCTCCAACTATCCAGCTCGGGCTACCATCTACCCCAATTCAAGGACAACAACCCCGGACCAGACTCTGACCACTGACATCTCTGAGAACTTCCTCAGCCTCACGTAAGCTGGGGTGCCTGCTCATTGTGTTAGGAAGACACCTACTTGAACTCTTCTATCTTTCATCTTTCCCTTCCATGATCACAAAACTCAGTTAAAGTGCTTATTTTTTTTCTCACTCTGAATTATTTTAATAGACTCCCGTTTTCCAGTCATTCCTCATTAAAATCCAAACTGCCTTTGACAACAGATTAATTTTCTTGTTTTAGTAATATTATCACCTTGTTCAAACACTCCCAGTTCCTGTTGCTTGCCTGCCAAATAAAATTTACCCTTTTTAAACTGGTGAAAAACTTAGAGGGCCTCAAACACCCGCTTAGAGCTGTATCTGGGTAGGACTCCTAAGTGACTTCTATATCTTTTAGAATTTGATGCTCATTGTTATAAAGAACTGTGATTTTTTTCTCTGAGTATTGCAAGTGATTGCTAAATGATAAAAATCTAGATAGGCAACTTTTTTTTCTGGTATATTTACTTGCATTTTTTTCCTTCCCTTTTCTTAGACTGAATTGCAGAGTAAATCTTCAAAATAATCTGTTTATAGGACGAGGGCATAGAAAAGTTCTTACAGAATATCCAACAGGAAAACACACTGTAGAGCAATTGAAAATCAACAATATTTTAGTAAGTCAGAGTAATTTTTAGTCCTTCTCACTGACAAAAAAGTGAATGCTGTTGTATAAATTATCATATTGTGTATCTCCCTTCTCCATGACTGAGAAGTCTTTTGATGATGTTTTCCACATAGGATAACCTAGAGCTTCCTTCATTTATCTTAAGTGTTATTCCTTCAGGTGTTCTCGGGCTGTTCTTTCTCCTCACCTTACTGTTATTGATGGGGCTTCTTTAGCCTGCGGAGGGTTTTAGAGTCCTCTATTTATAACCCTCTCAACCTGGTCTGAACTCCTGAGGACTTCTGCTTCCCATCCTCCGTTGCTGTCACCCTTGTAAACACTTTGGGATGAATCCAGGGTCGCTCTTTCAAAGCAAGCAGATGGTTCTTGTGAGATTTTGTGCTTACTGATATACGTCCTGCCATCTTTTGTCTCTGTCCTATTTTTTTTACTCAAAGGCCAGAAACGCACACTGCTCTGTGTTGTGGCTTTCCCTCACTTCTAGGCATATCTTTTTCAGATTCCAAATAGCAAACATTTTAAGAGCTGGGCATGGTGGTGAATGCCTGTATTCCCAGCACTCAGAGGCTGAAGCAGGAGGATCGCTGGGAGTTCAAACCTAACCTGATCTACAAAGTGAGTTCAAGCCCAACCTGAACCGTATAGTGAGACTTTGTCTCAAAAAGACAAAATAAAAATTATGCCTTTTGTGTAAAAAATATGCTTAGGCTAGCATTATGTTTCAAGTGAAAATGCCTTTAAGCTATATATTTTTCACGTTTTAAGAGTGTTGCAACAAATTACAAGTCCATGTCAACTATCCATTCTTTCCTACTTTCTCTAGTAATTAAATATATAAATCTCTATGACTATCACATGCTGACATGGAAATGGTGGCATTAAAGTTTGTGATGATTTTAAAGTATAACCTCGAACTCTTAGATACTTCCTTCATCAGGAGGTGGCTTCTAAGTTCTTGTCCTTGAATCTGGGGAGCCTAGTGACTTTTTATTTGTTTGTTTTGTCTTGTTTTTAGTGCTGGGAATTGAACTCAGGACCTTGTCCATGCCAGACAGGTGCGTGAGCCGCTGAGCTACATCCCCAGCCGCCTCGTGACTTTTGACGGACAGAGAATGATGAAAGTGTTACTATGTGACTATGAAGCCAGGGTGCCTTAGTTTGCTTTGTGCTACTATAACAGAATACCACATGCTGGGTAATTTGTAATGACTGGAGTTTATTAGACCCACGGTTCTGGGTATGGGAAGTCCAAGACAGAGGGACAGGCCGTGGAGAGAGCCTTTGTGCTGCGTGATCCCATGGAAGAAGTTGGAAGTGGAAGAAGGGAAGGTGTTCACTCTTCCTTTGAACAGGAGCCCACTCCCACAACCGTTAACTCACTCCTGGAATAACAGCATTGCTCCACTCAGTAGAGCTCTGGTGACGAAATCACTTCTTAAATGTGCTACCTCTCAGCATTGCAGCATTAGGGAGCAAAACATGAACTTCAGGGGACACATTCAAATGGGAGCATTAGGCTATAGAAGACTGTGCAGATTTTCTCTTATTTTATGGGATATTCTTGGAGTACTGAGCCACCATGTTGCTAGTCTGAGCATTCTGAGGAAACCATATTTTACAGAAGCTCAGGCAACGTGGAAAAGTGACATAGCCAGCATTTAGGTTGTCAGCCCCAGCTGGGCCCTATCGAAATGTGTCTGTACCAGGTGTCAAACATGCAAGTGAAGAAGTCTCTAAGTGATTTCAGCTATAGTCAGTTAAATACTCTCAGCTGAGGTACTACAGTGGCCTACCCAAATTTCTTACCTGAAAAATTAATTTTACCTCAATAAATTTTGCCGTGTTTTTAAATACTGCAATAACTCTAAAAGTCAGATCAGAATGAGTTGTTTGATTTCTAATTTCAAGTTTATCTAAAAAAGAAAACAGTAATGATCCCTTTTTTGTTGACATTGAGAATTGAATGAGAGAGTATGTGTAAGCCTAAAGATCCAGGGCCCAATTTATGCTATCATTTCTATTATGAGCAATAACAATAAATATTGCTCTCCTTTTGTGAGGTTAGTGTTTTTTTTTTTAAATAAAAGGTTCAGGTAAAACACATATAACATTTGGCATCACAACCATTTTTAAGTTGAATAGTGTTAAATATATTTTTTGTTGTGCATCCAATTTTCCAACTGTCACCTTGCAGAACTGAAACTCTATATTCATTACACGAGACTCCTAATTCCTTTTTCCTTCCAACTACCCTTCCGCGTTCTGTCTATAAATTGGATTATTCCAGGCATTTTAGGTGCCTTGCTTTACTGTCATCCAATGGTGTTTGTCTTTTTGTAAGTGACTTAATTTCACTTAGCTAAATAAACTGAAGGTCATCCATGTTGAAGTACATGTTAGAATTTTGTTCCTTTTTAAGATGGATTAGTATTTCTTTGCTAGTGTACACCATATTTTGTTTATCCATTCATCCTTGGATTGTTTGACTATTTTGGCTATTGTGAATAATGAGGATACAGAAATATGTATATAAATACTTTTTAAGACCTTTTTTCATATCATTTGGGTATATATCAAAAAGTGGAATTGCTAGATCATGGTATAATTCTATTTTTGGTTTTTGGGACAGGGTCTTGCTGTGCAGTGCAGGCTGGTCTTGAACTAACTATGTAGCCCAAGTTGGCCTTGAACTCACAGTGATCCTTTTGCATCAGCCTCCCAAGTGCTGCGACAACAGAAGTATACCACCATACCTTGTTTGATAGTTCTTTCTTTAACCTTTCGAAAAATCACCACATTTTTCCCAGAGTGATGACACCATTTTACTTTTCAACCAACAGTGTATGTGTTCTAGTTTCTTCACATCCTCAGCAAAATTTTCTGTTTCTGGTTTATTTAGGTGTTTCTTAATAGTAGCCATCCTAATGGATGTGAAGTAGTGTCTCATTGAAGTTTTGATTTGCATTTCTATTATGATTAGTGATGTTAATCATGTTTTCATTACTTATTGACCATTTGTTTATCTTCTTTGCAAAAATGTCTACTCTAATTTGTTGCCCATTTTTAATCTAAACTTTCTCTCCTTCTTTTTGCTATTAAGGTATAGGTGTTTGTATACTATACACATTAGGCCCTTATCAGATACATGATTTGCAAATATTTTATCTCATTCTCTGGGTTTTTAAAATTCTATTGTTGTGTAATGGTTTTTTTTTTGGAAAGTATCTTGATGTATTGTTAATCAATTTAGATTCAAGAGTTAATATATCACCATGGATGAAACTATGATAGAATTAATCTTGAATAAGAAATGACTCTCATGTTAAATTAGGTTTCATTTTGAGATTAACAGCAGGGACAATTTTGTTGAGGCAATCAGATAAGTACAGTAACATTCCTTTCTAGCATGATCTATGGTTTTGGAAGAAAAGAAAGGTTCTCAGTTCTTGGGGTTTTGTCAGTCTGCACTAACTCCTAGTGAGACACAGCATCTGTCAAGTGCGGCACTCATACTCTAACTCACGGAGGCCATTGTGCTGACTTCTACCCATCATGCCTTGCAACTTGTCGATGGACAAACCTCTGTAGTCACTGTTGTAGCCTGGAGGTGGGCTCCGTAACTTATTGTAGTACTTATCGATCTTACTTTGGCTTCAGGTGCTGATGTATAGCAGGAAGATCAGATTTTCTTTTCTTTTAAGGAGTTCAGTTTACATTTCCATGGGGTTACTTTATCATTACATATTTCAAAGTAAGTTTTAATTGATTGCATGAAGTTTTCTCCATTCAGGTATCTATAAATCTTCATTATGCATTACTTTAGCCCAGATCTCCTGAGAAAAGATTTATGTTCAGTTCAGATTCACTGGCTAGAAATTAACTTCTCCTTGGGTAAGAATCAGTATGAGAATTCTACATAGGATTTTAGAAAAATAATGGAAAATTATTATGGTGGATTAAAGGTCACTCACATTTAGGCAAGATTTTGACCTTTCAGCATATGTGATATAGTGAATTAAATTCATGCACACATTTTGGGGTACTGGTCAATAAAATAAATTGCCAGAAGTTTAAAATTTCATCCATGCTTCAGCCCCTAAAAAGCAACGTAGTATGTGCTCTCTCGGACTTCTGAATACTGGAGGGATGAGGGTAAATTTTAAGATTTTGATTTAAGTCTTTATAGGTATCAAACCCAATTTTTAACAGGTTCTATTTAAATTCTTTCAGGTTCTAAATCTCTGAATATGTAAAGTACTTAAAGATGCATTAATTATACATTTATCTTGAAAACTAGTGGAAGGACGTAAGGAGAAAATATTCATATTTTGGAATGGAAGGAAACGGAAGCCAAGAAATCTGGATTCAAGATCTGCGCTTGTCAGTAATTATCTCTGTGACTGTAAGCGTGTCACTCATCCTCCCAAGCTGTCGTTTTCCTAATTAACTGAGCACATGCAAAGCTCTCACATACAATTTTCCTATACGTCTACAGAAATTATACACAAAGGTGGGGAAAATGCCTTTCTACTTAGATACAAACACACACGTTTCCTTTTGTTACCTTAACTCCACATCAATTTTTAGTTCTGTCAGCTTGTCCCACTTGGAATAACAATCCACACACCATGCTTACCTGCTTCATTATTTATATACCGCACTCAGAGGGTACATTGTGATGAATCCATTATGGATGCGGAGTGGACAGAACGCATAGATTATGAATCCTCTCCCCGACACTGATGATTTCTGTGACATATCTACGTTGCTCTGGCAGGGCATCAGGGAATGGTCAAACATATCAAAACAAGAAAAAATAAGTATTAATATGAAAAAATGGAAAGCCATGAGTTTCACTACAATTTAATGTGGATATTAATATTATCATGACATATAAGTGTGGCAATTCTCTTTTTATTTAATTTTTAAATTTTTTTTTATTTTTTGGTACTGGGGATCAAACTCATAACCTTACACTTGCCAGGCAGGCGCTTGTGCCAATGAGCTAAATCCCCGGCCCTTCTCTTTTTATTCTTAATGTCTAAATAATAGGAAAGTGACCAAAAAAGACAATGGGAAAGGATTAAGAATCACTGGCATACTGGACAGATTAAAATAATTGGGATATGTAGCTTGGATTGATAAATCTTGGGGAAAGTCAATGACTGTTAGGAATTAAAGGGCTTTTCAGATTTGAGAGGAAAAACTGACCAGAAAGTAAACATTTGGTAAATTCAATTTGTTTCAAAGAGATAGAGTTTTATTCAATGTGAGGTAAAATTTTCTGTTTTTTTAATGGGAAAAAGTAAAATAAAGTTTCATAACAAACTAATAGGAGAATAACAATAGTTAATACATTGCATACTGTTACCTTTAAAGTAGTTACTCAGAATATGAGATATGGGCATAAAAAATTCTCCACATGATATTAGCACAAACTTGTCTTTTCAATAAACTAGAAGACACTAGTAGTATTACTAAATTGTGTTTTTTTCCTTTTCTCTTTCCTTCCTTTCCCCTTTCTTTCATTCTATTTTGAATAATTACTTTCCATTTCACAATATCTATTGTACATTTTGGACCTTGCTTACTCTTTCAGTTTCTCAAACCAGGGAGACAATATGATATTTGTATATGTGAGTCTGATAAAATTTTCTAACCATTTGAACAGCCTAATAATAGATTGGCATGCCCTGTGGCATAGACTGTTTCCCAGGAAGGGAATCGTCAAGTGGAGGTCAGACCAGTAGATCAACTCAGATAGCTTACCAGGCAGGTAACTAAATAAGCAAAGTGAATCAGCTGCAGAAAATGATCAGTGTACCATCCACTGAAAGTTTGCCAGATAGTCTGATTTTCCTAAAGAAACATGAAATCATAATCTTTTATGTTTGTCTTCTGATATATACATGTCGGCTTGAAATTTTTTTATTGTGTTGGTGGACTTAGCAAGGTGCATCTGGTTTGAGAGCAGACTGCTATATCTCTCTTTCTATTGGTGATATCTAGTTGCCTTGATGTCTGTAGACCAATGTGTGGAGTATTCGATCAGGTCACTGAATTTAAGAAATGGTATTACTTATAAATAATTTATGGGATAAAATCATAGAATGAACCTCATCGCATTTATGCATACTGGAATGTGTAGAGCCATGTATAACTCAATAGTCAACATTGTACTTCCCTCTCCTTAAACATCCCCTCAAAGTCTTAGTGGAAATATGTGTCAGACAAATTTCCCTCTCGTTTTTTGTTCTAGGACTCTAATATCTGACAGGTTTCTTTTCTCCTTTTTCCATAGCTCCTTGGTCTCAACCTCCATGTTCAACTTTTCATATTTCTTGATGAAGTTCAACTCCTACTTATTTTTTGTTAAGCTTCTGTTTCTACCTTTGCTTACTGAAACCTTGTCCTAAGTGGGTCTAGACCTTTTAGGCACGCAGAATATTGGTAGAATGATGAAAAAAATTCTGCTTCTCTTGGAACTTGCCATTTGCAAACAAAATGGCAAATTAAGTCACAAGAAATATATTTGAAGATGAAAGGAGAAGCCTTCAGAGCTTGTTATAATGGGTTATTTGAGCTCTTATTTGGAGAGGGTACATTCTGAATCACTTGGATTGGATTTTGGATTTCATCACAGGCTTTGGAAGTCATTCATGTCAGTTACCTTTCCTATGCCTCAGTTTCTTCATTATTATTGAAAGAATACATAATTTATCATGTGGGATTGTTTTAAGGACTGATATTTACAAGTACCAAGCACAGTCTGATTTGAACTTGTTTAAATTTCATAGTACATTTTCTAATTTTGAAACACATCCCCGAAAGTCACTATAATTACTAAATATATTAATTGGAGCTTTCTGGAGAAACAGAGTGATGTGTGTGTGTGTCTGTGTATGCGTGCAGAGCAGTCTGGAAAGCTGGGGGCAGACTTAAAGTTCAAACCTAATGTTATCTACTAGTAGAATCTCTTTTCCTTGAGGGAGAGCAGACTTTCTCACTGGTGGTTGACTGAAGACCACTCCCATTATGGAGGGTGATCTGTTTTATTCATTTGAGGTCTACTAATTTAAATGTTAATAAGTTAATCACATCTAAAAATATGTTCCCAGAAAAATCTAGAATAATGATTGGTCAAAAATTGGTACCATGATCCAGCCCAAGTAATACGTATAATTACAAGGAAAAGAAAACCACATTTTATGTTCTATAGTCTTTTATGAAAAAAGACAATTTCTTCTTAAAAGTGAAGTACTTTTTTCTGTAAATTTGATTGTAGAATATGGTGTGATTTCTTATATAAAATCGTGTATTGTGGATCTTGACCTGTAGTATCAATGCAGGTTTTAAGAATTACTGTTTTATAATGAGTGAAGAAGCAATTTTGTATGATTGCTTCTCCATAAGTCAGTGAAGGTCATTTTTCCCCAGGCCACTTGGTGGTGATTTATCTTGGGGTACACTTCTAACTCCCACATCTCTCTCATGAATTGGAGAAAATTTATAAATACGTAGCTACTTCTACTTTTTTAGGACCCAACTAAACTTTTTAGATAAGCTTGAATTGGGAATCATGCCATCTTCTGTATCCAATCTGTCACCAAATCCTGTCATTTTTGACTCCAACATTCTTTAAAAATTGTGCATTCCACTCCTTTCTGTTGCCAATGCCTTAGTTTAATCTCTCATTGTTTCCTTACATAAGCCTTGGCAGTAGCTTCCGAAGTTATCTCAGCTTCTGCTTGGTCACTTCACATGCCGTCTTTACAGTCCCCAGACAACCTCTTCCCAGGTCACAGTCATGCTACTCCTTCACTGGACAATGATCTCTAATATCCCAGTGTGAAAATCTCAAGTTTCAACTTTAGTCTGCTGTATGCACCTTGACCTTTGAATATACCAAGTTATATAGAATTTTTAGAATACGCTATTCCTTCAGGTATTTCTGAAGGAGCACACAGCTGTTTCCTCTGTTCAGAATGAGTCATCTTCTTAATCAGCATGACAATGGCAGTCCTTCCTTAAAGGTCAACTTCAAGGTCACCTCCTGCACAGTGCTTTCCTGACACCCAGAAGCAAGGGGCTACTCCTTCCTACAGAGAAATTTAAAAATTGAGTTACATTTCATTGGATAATAGGGTTTGAGTTAGGATCCAAAGTAGAAATCACAAATAGTTACCATTATCCTTGAAAAATCCCTTAAATTGTTCAATATGTAAGCCTAGATTCATGCTAATTTAGAGACTGGTACGCTGTTACTCTTTTAGTCCCATATAGCATTTTTTTTCCTCAGATGTTAGAAGAGTTTGTGCTTCTATTAAGTAAGCATCAGTAAAGCAGTCGGCTTATATTAACTCATAAGTTATGATTTTACATATGTATACATTCATACGTTTGTGTATAATACATACATATATGATAAATATAGATAGTATCTTCAAAACTGGGCAGGTCCTCAATAGTCTATACTGAGAGGTGTGTACTTGTGGAGCTGCTGCAGATTATGAGAATTTTCCCAGATTATCTGTTTAAATTGTTACTTTCTCTTCCCTCATTTCTCTCTCTATCCCCATACTTTCCTACAAGCAAGGTTATATGATAATTCTGCACCCTGTGTAACGTAATTCTACTCCATTAACTGAAGTAAAACAACAGCCACTCACCAAATGGCAGCATCTTTGCTTATTTTTCCCCTGGTCTGCAATGTGTGGGATTCTTTCAGTATTCAATTCTCAAAATAATATTTATTTATTATTATTATTTAGGCACATCTTTATTTTAACATTGGAGCACTCCCACCATGACGCAAATCTGTTTGACCTAAGGAACGCCCAGGCCAGCTCAGAATGGACAGCACCATGGGTTCAGATCTGTATGTTTAATCTCTGCTTCTCTTCCTCACACTTATTAGGATGCTATCATCCACTGAATCAATGAATAAGATCTTCTAAGAGAAGGTAAAAAACCAGGCATTGAGATTCTCCTTGGCAGGACTCTTGTTGTGCTGAGGAGGAAGTTTAACAAGTCTGGCTGTTTGGGACCAGATTCTCCATAGGGCTAACTCTAATCTATTTGGTAGGCTTGGGAGAAATAATGTAGGACAGTTAAAATACAGCATAAATGCTAAATAATAACATGACAAGCACAATATGTCAGGGGACGCATAGAAATGCAACTATGTCTGTAAAACATTTACTGTATTTTGTCTCTAAAATGTACAACAACAACAACCCACCAAATGGCGGCATCTGTGCTTATTTCCTCCCTGGTCCTCGATATTTGGAATCCTTTCAATGTTCAATGCCCAAAAACGCAATAAATATTTTTACTTTGGTAGATCCTTATTTTAACATTGGAGTTGATACCAGCCAGGATGGTGGGGTTACTCGCATCATGTGACTCTCTGCCCACCATCCGATGTGTTTACCAGCAAGAACCGATCCCAAGAGCATCAAAGGCAGCCCGGCAGGAGGCTCGGGGTCATTCTTGAGGGCCAGGTGAGGAAGGACCAAGAGGAAGGCCCCCCTGGGAAGTGCCGAGGGGGGTAGGAGTGTGGATGGTAGGTACTTCAAACTCGGATCTCTTTGAGCAGCAGGTGGCGCCACTGTCCTCTCGCCTTGCTGCTGCCTATCTGTGTCAGGGACAAGTCCAGAAACAGGGATTTTGTAAGAAAAGCTGGGCAAAAGCTATGCAGTTGTATAGTTTGGGATTGGAATGCATAGATACTGAGATACTGTACAGATCAGAATGCGACTCATTTCCTAGGACAGATGCTAATCGTGTGATTCGATAGTGTGCAACTCAAATGTATGAGCAGGAGGTATTGTTTAGCTCAGGGTATTACTCAATTAGAAATTTATTAACAAGTGAACTTGTGAAGTTCCTAAAGGCAGAGAAACGTGTAGAATACAGGTTAATCTAAATCAAGCAAAATCACTCCAAGTTACTTAACACATGTTTAGTGATGGTCCATTGAAGGTTGTGTTCGCCTGTTGGTCATATCAAGCACATGCCCTCTGTTCGGCAGTAGTTGGTTTCTTGAAGACCCTGGGAATGAGCTTCCAGATCAGATTCTGCTCGTTTGCTCCCAGTTAAGTTTAGAAGACACAAAGGATCTATAGTGAGGATAATATTTTATAACATAATAAGCATATTTAAGTCATATCTCTGGCTTTCTCTTGTGTATACACGTTATATTCTTTTTTTTTTTTACCTTCTCTTTGAATGCATGTTATTTTGTAGAAGTTTATATGCTCTTAAAATCTTCTTTAAATATTCTGGAGGGGCCTGCACATGATTAATTGTATAATTACAAGACAATTCCATTAGCTATAACTTGCTAGGTACCATGAATCAATTGACTTGCTCCTGCCCTCAAGAAGTTTACAACAAAATGATGGGTTTTTGAGAAAATGTGCCCCAAATAAAGACTTTTGAAAAATATAAGTTTGAAGAGTAGTGGTATTTCAGAGTAAACTCAAGGGAAAGGAGAATACTTGATTCCACGATTAACTTTGTAGTTATACTTTTGGCTTTGTGTAGCCTCCAGTGAGATGGATAACCCTTTCTAAACATCAATTTTTCATGACTAAAAGGCAGATTCGTCCTGGGACAGTAAAACACTTGGATAATATAAAGGGGTGAAACACATGATGTATAATATTTGACTATTGCTGTGTAACATTTGTGTATAATACCACTCCCAGCAAGAGCAGTAGAAAGAAAGATCAATTTATGTACTAAGAAAAAGATATATTTTGACAGAAATTCAGCATGTTTTTATCGGGAAATGCCATACCATTAAGGCTACAGGTATAGAAGATCTTGTTTTCATTTCAAGCTTCTGTTTTCAGCAGCTTCAAACATTATTTGGCATTGTGTTCTTAGTGTTGGAAAGTAAATATTTTTGGAAAAATAAAAACATAAGCCTCTGTAGAGTTGTAAGCCTAGAAAATAGGGAAGTGGAAGAGAATAAAATTAGGATACTGCCCACAACTAATGTTCAGCAATTTTTTAAAAATCTGAAACAAAAATACCTGACATTTCCATTGTAATTACTTTCCCAACTATGTTGTTAATTTTCAGTGCATCATCTCTTACAAAAAAGAAGACAACATATATAATAGATGCTGCAGAGTCATTGCGTTGTGGAAATGGGGGATATTATTTGGCGATGGATGGAGAAGAAAAGAGGGTGGAGCTGCAGAAGGAGTCAGGTAACTGAATGATTGTCCTTAGCTTTGGGGCCTTCATGAAAGCCATGGGTCAGGGACAACAGAACACAGCAGGCTCTGAGGTCAGAGAGACCTAGTGGAGCCCATCTTCCTCTGTGACACTGAGGTGCTTTGCTTCTCCTAGCCTTGGATTCCTTGCATCAAGTAGACACAATAATATCAGCCTGTGCAGGGAATGAATCCATGTACACGGCTTATTGTTCAGATGCATGTGTGGCAGAGGCTGCACAGGCGGAGAAAAGGGCTGGGGATGTAGATAGCTCAGAGCACAGGCTTAGCATGTGTGGGGACCAGGTTTCAATTCTTAGCGTGAGAAAGAAAGAAGAAAGAAAAAAAGAAAAAGAAAGAAGGAAAGAAAGGTAGGAAGGAAGAGGAGGGGGGGGAGAGAGAGAGAAGCTAACTGATCAGCAAAAAATGACTAATTCAAGATTATATCCTTTTATTTGCCTGCTATGTTCGGGAAAAAAGAACCAATGCCTTTGTTTAATGGCTTCGCGCACTCGGGATAGGAGATGACTTTTGATGGAATACTTTCACCATGTTTAAACTGGTGCACAAAATCAATCTCTTACTGATTTTTCTCCAGTTTAAAAAATCGCACACCTTCCATACTCTCATTTACCACTGAAGTCTGCCTTATCAATAAACAGCTTCCATGAGGTCTGATCTTATCTGCCTTCCTTATTCATTTTCAGAAGACCTTTTAGCAAAAATTTTAAAGTGGACACCACACAGTGGTGCATTTTACTTTTCTTTGTATTTTTTCTCAAGTTCCCGTGTCAGGGAAAGTCCAGACTGGTGCCCTGCCCTCCATTGCTTTCATGCCCCGAACTGCTGGCCTTTGATGTCCGCTGAAGTCAGAGAAGTCTTCCTGGGCCGGGTTCTAGGGCCACCGTCTTATCTGGCACAACACATACCAAGAGGGGCTGCTCACCCCGCTTCAGGTATGCTGGCAATGAAGCTTTCTTATGTTTCCTGAAATGGATTTTAATCTCTGCTTTGAACCCCCCATTGAACTAAACTGTATCTACTTAATGTCAATCAAATTTGGGCTCTACATTTTTTCTTCCTGGTTTTGTATTTTAATCCAAAGGATGACCTTAGGAAGTACCAGGAGTTGGACCTAATTCCTAGTATTTTCATCTCTAAGTGTTGACATCTGCTGAAATACCTTCACATGAGTTTAATTCTGAGCCTTTGGTCTGCATGGCTCATCAGTCAGAACTCCCTCATTCAGTCCTACAAAACCTCTAACCTCCAGACCGAACCCCTGCTAAAGCGGGGCTCGGAAGACAGAGCCCTGCTCCCTTGTCCCCCTAAGGAGAAGGCTCTGCCTGCTGTGTGCCAGCCGCCCAGGCTCCTTCGCTGCCCTTCAATCCTCACACGCCTGGGAGGGAAAGTTTAATTAAATCTGCTTAAGAGGATGTCGAGGCTCAGGGAAGTTTAGGGTCTCGTTCATTGTTACGTATTTGACAAGTGGAGGTGCACGTTCTCAAAGCCAAACCCGACTAACTTCATCACTGCAGTGTCTCCCGCGTGCCGGACTGCCTCAGTTATGTGAGTTAAAATATGAGTCCCTTTTACATTTTCATGCTAAAAGGTAGTATCTAGTGCTAGCTTCTAATAGTTCAACTCACAATTTTCAGTTAAATGTCACTTGGAAAGTAACAACCAGAACTTTTAGCCAAAATTTCTCAAAATCTACTCTATATTAGGATTACCTACGCTGCTTATTAAAAACTCTCATTCATGGGCCTGGTCACAGTTCTACAGAATCAGTTTCTCTAGAAGGCAGATCATGGAATCTACATTACTAATAAGTTCGCCTCATGATTATTGTTCATACCAAATTTACAAGTTGTTTTAATGTTTGTTGATAAACCTATTTTGACCGGGATAAGCAGTCAGAAAGAGGTGAAATATCAAGTAGTGTGGTTTTGAAGTAGCTTACCAAGCCCACTGTTGTAAATTTTGTAGATGGAGGAATGACCTTGATATTGAGAAAAAGGAGAAGAACACAGATGAACCAAAGATGGATTCCTGAGATAAAACCCCTCTCCCTGATTCTGCCTGCGAGCAATCCCATGTGTATAAGCTGGTGAGAAAACATCAGCTATAAAATCTCAACTAACTTTTGAGTTAAGATCCATACTCCCAATCGAAAGAACTCTGTTATTATTTTTAATTCCCCCTGCCCAAATACCCTAAGGCATTAAATTGCCTGATATAGCAGTCTAGGTGCAAGTACATGTTCAGAACCAAAGCAGCTTTTCTATTTCATTCTTCACATCGCAGTCAAAATGTGTTACATGAGTTGAATGCCTGGGTTCAAAATTTCAGAAATTTGCACCTAAATTGCACCTGTAAAATATGGCCTCGCACATGTAAGCAAGTCATTATACTTGCAAATCATTGTTTTGCATATGCAATTACTTGCTTGCATCTGGATATACATTTTGTGAGACAATTAAGTGTTTACTTTAGAAAATTAGATCACTAATTCTATGTTCATTTATATAAGACATAGGATTTAAACTTCCAGAATGCTTTTAGATAGAAAGATCAATGTATAGTAAGTGGAGGGGGAGTGGTTCTTTTATCCATGTGTTAATTTGATAAATACATGCCCGGTGCCTGTTCTGGTCAGGTACTGTGCTAGATGCCAGAGGCACAATGGGAACCCAGTGGTCCTGCCATCCATATAGTACTGTATTCAGTTGGGCTTAGGAAGACTGGCAATTTGCTATTGTGTTGTTTGATAACTTACAAATAAGCAAATTTCATTATTTATCATTGTCTAAGTCTTGAGTTATTTCCCAGCATGTGCTATATTAATCTGAAAACTGACAGTTGTAATTTAGTCTCCACTAACTCCAAGTAATGGAGTAAATAATAAAATGGAGAGCTCATTTCTGAATCCATTATACTTTTCTTCTAATTCACAAAACCATTATCAGTCTGTGTTTTGTGGGATTGGGTTCTGTGTCGAACAGTAGGTGGATGACTAAAGCAATCACGGGTTAGTGAAATCTACGGGTTGAAACTAGTCTTTGAATGAATGCTGTTCTTTTGAGATGATATTCAGGGGTTTAACAGTTTTCTCTGGTTATAGAACTGTATTTTAGAATACTGTTGGGATGCTGAGTTCAAGATTAGATAAGGATTGCTTTGTGTACCAACACATTATTTCAAAACATATCAAAACACACGTACACTTATGTGTCTTGTTTTTATAAAATCTGCATAAAACACTGGTCAAAGAAATATATTAAATTTATCTTTCAGAACCTGACATAATAAAGAATTTTACAGGTATTTTGGATTGGAAGAATCTTGAAGGTAACTTTGGTTCCGTTACTTTGCTTTTCAAATGAGTAAATGGGGGCTTAAGCAAGGTCAGTGAGTTTTAAAGAATACATGGAAGTTAGGAGAAGGTAAAGATGGACATTTGCTGTACAAGCACTCATTATTTTTAAACAGTGAAACAAAATGTAATGGAAACTAACTAACATTGTCTTTGTAGAGCTTCTGGTGATTTTGGATACAGATCATCTTTAAATAGATCTAGGAGGAAGACAAAAATGATATGAAATCAGAAAGAGGAAAGCAGCAGAAGCCTAAATTTCTATAAATAACTAGAAAGCTTGATGCACATTGATGGCTGGTAAAGACGAGAGGCAGTGAGATAAGGGAAAGAAGAAGGGAGAAACATATCTAGGAATTTTATGTATTTACACACTGTTTTGTTTTGTTCCAATCAGGGTCTGAAAAGGAAGCAGATGTCAAGCATAAATTAAGAATACTTCAGGAAAATTTATTTACATAGGAACCAATTACAGAAATGTGGTCTTGATAGAAGAACTACAATAAATAGTACTGTAACACTGGGTAACCATGGCACTACTATTAAGCCTAGGTTATAGGAATGAGGCCAAAGAGTGGTTTATAGAACCCAGAAAGAAAGAAGCTTTTAAAGAGGGCAGTCGAGTAGAACCACGACCCTCTGGAAAGAGACACAGATACTGTGTTCTAAGTGGAACAAATACCCTGATATCACTGTCTCCCCACGTCTTATTTCTTGCTGGCTTTTCTACTACAATTCTAACAAGAAGCCAGAGAGAAAGGAAGCCCAAGGATGTCATCCATCAAAGAGGGAGAGGACAGGTGGATAATTGTGATTGGGGACTTGGGTTGTAAGCAGAAGATGTGAGGTGCATTTCCTAACTGAAGGATGCGTATGATGTCACAAAACAGTGTAAGCTAAAATGCAGTGAAAGGAAGAAAAGGAATTGATGTCATTGGAGCCAACAACCTGTTATAGTTACATCTAGATGTCCCCCAAGAGCCTCATTGTTCAGAGGTGGAGAATTTGGAAGGTGATTAGATCATGGGTGCACTATAGCTAAATATGCTTAAGAGATGGGGTCTGGTCAGAAGAGGTAAATTAATATGAGCGAGATTTAAAGGGTGCGTCTCCCTCTATGGGCCTTCCCTTCTCTCTCTGCTTCTTGGTCCCCATGGTGTGAGCAGCTTTCCTCCGCCAGGACCCTCTGCCATCTCGTTGCTGCCTGGGAACCAGCTGGCTCCGGACTGAAAACAGGATTCCAAATAAACCTCTCCTCCTTTATGCCGTAGGTATTGGGTGTTTTGTCCCAGCAATGAGAAGACGATTAAGATAAAACTCATTTATACAGTTGCTAATATGAGATGGACATTTATTTGTCTCTGATGTCATACTTCAGAGATAAGTAGGTGGTGGCTGACAGCTCTGATCCATGAGGGGTTCGGCTGAGAGATTTGTTCTTTGTTTTTTGTTCAGTTCCAATACATTTACAAATGAGTGTGGAGGGTAAACAGCTTACTCTCAAGGAATGTGACCAAGACATTACACACATCACTTTGGTATCAATAGTCATTCTCTGTCAATCAACAGATACTCAGTGTTGGATCCTTCTGTGATCTTCAGCTATTTACTTTTCCTTGGTCACCTGTTAGGTCAAGCAGTTAGGTACCAAGGGCAGACTAGTATTTTGCCCCTAGAAAGCAGGGTTCTCTATTTGCTCCCTGTGACCAGAAAGGCTTCCTATCCACCTTCTCTATCTCCCTGCAGCTGGACATGTTGGAAAGTGATGTCAGAGGGCACCGTGTTTGATTCGCTGAGGGCACTGTGTTTGATTCAATGGGCCAAATGCAATGTACATGTATGCAGGTTAATTTTTCATGGAGAAACAGTCTACTGAAGAATAGAAGAATGGAGGAGTGCAGGGTCTCTTTAAAGCACAGCATTTCTTTGTAGCCCATCTGGAGTTTTATGCAGTAAACAGATGCAACTGCCCGGCAACAAGCTATGTGCTATTGAACTGTTATTTTATATTTTGTACACCTTATTTCTCTTTATCCCTTTTTTTGATTCTCTGCATTCACACTTACTCAAAGAGCATTTTTAATTTCATCCTTGATTCAGTCTTTGTGTTTTGGGGAAACGGAACATGCCTATTTACACATGGCTGATCAGACCTGTTCCCTGATGAAACTGTAGGGAGAGAAGTGTTGGCACAAGATGAATGAGAGAAACATGGACTTTTGGACAACCGAGAATTTTTTTTCTGAAGGGTAACAAAATAAAATCAAGAATGAGCACAACAAATAACAGAAAACAAAGTGAAATGCATAGCAAAAGCTTTTACTAAAAATTGAACAAAAACTTAGTTTTACTTTTATAGAAGCCAACATGAAAGAGAAAATATTAGTCATCCTTGTGTGCATCATGGAGAGAGAGAGAGAGAGAGAGAGAGAGAGAGAGAGAGACAGAGACAGAGACAGAGACAGAGACAGAGAATGAGAACTGAATGTTCAGAACTCCTGATTCTCAATATGAAGTTCAACATAATTTTCTTCCTGTGTTCCATGTCCATTATGAATTCTATGTGAGGTATACAACGCAACACCTAACAGTGACTTTATAACAGGGATCCAGTGATCTCAGGCACTTGGAAGTTTGAAACTGAGCATACTAAGTTTTATTCAGTAGAGTTTTGATATCATTAAGAATCCAGGTTGTCCCGGCCTGGGCTACAACGCGAGCGCAAGGCCGGCCTGAGCTGCATAGTGCGACCCTGCTTCAAAAAACCAGGGCCGGGCGTTTGGCTCAGCAGCTTAAGTGCCAGTCTGGCAGGTGCGCGGCTGTGAGTTCAATCCCCGGTGCCGCAAAAAAAAAAAAAAAAAAAAAAAAAAAAAAAAAAAAAAAAGAATCCAGGTTGTCTTTGTGGTCTGCCTTCTGTCTTCAGTGTGTTCATTTTAGTCCTTTAGTTTGTCTTCTCTTGGTGGTAACATACCTGCCTGTATTCTAAGCATCAAAGATAGGAAGTGGAGAAGGATGTGTAGGACCAGGGAGTGGTTATCTTATTTTTATCTCATACGTCCCTTATGTTGGGATGGTGTTACAGTTTATGTTTAAATGTCCCCTCAAAGCCTCATGCGGTCATGGGGGTGGGCCTTTTGAAGGCGGCTGAGTCTAGCATTTGTGATTGGTTCATTATCTAGTCCTGTGATTGGTGATGTGAGTGCTGCACTCGCCCAGGGGTGAGTGCCAGCATATAATATAAGGGAGGGAAAGAGGTATGGTCTTCCCTTTTGCCCTTTTGCCCTTTTGCTTTTGCCACTTTTGGAATCTGCAGCAGTCACCTTGTTGCCCCTTAGCCATGCCACCTTGCCTTGGAGCCAACAGATTATGGACTGAACTCTCCACAAACTGTGAGCTAAATAAACCTTTCCTTCCCTCATTTCAGATGTCAGATATTATGTCTCAGCAATGAGAGAAAAGTAACAAAGACAGATGGGGAGATCTTTCCTGGAATTTTCCTACAGTAAATTCTGTTCATATCACAATGGCTAAAATTGAGTCATTGTGGCCACTCAAACCTGAAAGGAGGATGGGAATGTGAGGACCTGGAGCCTGGGAACTGGCAAGAGGGAAGTGCTGAGAAAGGTTGCTGGAGAGGAACTGGCAGTGTTCTTAGAGGTCCTCATGATGAAAAGTTCTCTGTTATAATGAATTTCATGCTGCAGAAGTTATAGAACATATTCTCTATAGCTACACTTTAAGTGGTTTTGATGTATGCTGATGCATTACACCACCATATAAAGAAAAGGAATAATTCCTCATCCTGGGGATAGATAGGTACAAATGATGTAGCCTAGATAAATAGGCAATAGATTTGATTTATATATTTTAGAGTAGGGGAGAGGGTGCAGTATTTGGTCTGAGTATTCTGAAAACCTTCCCCTGAAGCTTATTTATCTTGACTAGATTTTCAAGGCCAATGTACATGACACTGAGATCCAGATTATTCCATGGAAATCTCTTGATTTTTGCCATTTGTGCATAGACCCAGAATTGCTGATAAGCAAGTCATAGGTAAGGTTGTCTGGTTTTGGGGCAAACCTAAGAAATCGAATATAAATGTATGAATGCTATCTCTGCTTGGATGTAATCATGCCAGGGAGCTCAGCTTCTGCTCTGAAAATTATTTCAAATTGGCTTCAGTGCCTGCACAAATGAGCAATAAAGGCCCCTAAGCTATATTCCATATTTTATTACAGAAATAATTATACCTGAAGAATTTTAGAGCAAGTGAAATCACATGCTTCCCTGGACAAAAGTAAAATATCCATAAAGTACCCATAAAGTGCTAAACTTTCAGTAGTGCTATTTCCTTGTGTACCTCAAAGATAAACTGTTAGTGAATCTGCACCAAAATAACTAAATGAGGTAATTCATTGGATAGGGTTGTTATTTATATACCAATTAAAAGTAATATAATGGCTTCCAAAAATAACAACTTTAGTTTTAGAATAATTTCTCTGTGCCTCTGTTTGGCAATAATCAGCAAATAGGATTGGTGATTCAGGCCACTATTAGCGTGAAATAATAAAGCTATACTGTCCTTATAGAACAGAATCTTTTCCTCTTTTCTCTTTAAAAGCAAAAGTGAGTTAATAGTTATTGGTCAAACTTAGTGCTTAAATTTATCAATACCAATAAGGTGGACACTGTCTTTGAAACGTGTGTGACTCTGGAAATTAAAAAATTTGTCCAGGTCCTAGAATTGTGCAGATCTGGGATAACAGGGTGTCTGAATCCAATGAATCTGAAAGTGGAATCAGATTATTAGGAAACAAGGAAGAGAATGGCCTAGAATATCTGTCTGCTACAGAACCATGATCCCTGAGTTCAAGGTCATATGATGATGAAGGTACAAAGTATCTGTTTAACTTTCTTTATATAGTGTTTATTTCATGAGACAAAATCTAGCAGTGTCAAGAGGTGAAGCCTTCACACATTTTTTTTCACATTTCAGCTCCATCTGCTCCATGGCAAATGAAAATCCCAGTCACATTCCACTGTTAGCTGGTGGTATTGTTAGGCCTTTTATTTTTATTTTTGTTTTCATAATTGCATTAGTGATAACTTGGATGAGGCTATGTCAGGCGTTGCTAATTGGATACCATTTTAAATTGGAAGTCTTGTTTTACAGATTTTTAAAGTGACTAGTTTTAATTACTTACTTTTTCTTGTAATTTTAAGTTCTAAATTCTATCTTCTAAGGTCGTAATTCTAGTTTTACCATTTAATGTAATTTTCTTTTTTGACTTTATTCAATTTATCTTCATATAATGATAACAATCACTGTAGGGAATGGGCTCCTGTATATGACATGTACTCCTCCTTTTCTTTTCCCATTCCCTTCCCCTCCCTTCAACTCCTTCCCATCTTTATTTATGAAAGTATTGTTTCCATTTTTTGTTCTTTTCTCTTTGCTTTCTTTTCCCTTCCTGCTTTCTTTGTTCCCCTTCATTTTCTTCCCATTTCACAATATTGATTATATATTTTGAGCCTTATTTGCATTTTTGGTTTCTCACACAAGAGAAACCCTGTGATATTTGAACGTGTGTGTCCGATTTATTTCACTTAAGAGTATGGTCTTAAAGTGCATCCATTTAGCTAGAAATATCTCAGTCTTATCCTTCTTATGGCAGGGTAGTACTCAATTATATAAATATTTTTAAAAAACCCATATCTTCTTTACCTATTTATTGGTTGATGGGCATTTGGGCTATTTCCAACATTGAGTTATTACAAACTGTTTTTCCATAAACATGGGTGTGCATACATTGGTGTTGGTGTGATGCTTTTAAATATTTCATACCAAATAAAGATTCCTATCCATCTTCACCCATATAAGATTTATTTTTGTTTGAAATAGGCAAACAACATTAACACATTCAATCAAGAACATTTAGGGAAGTACACCCTCAATTTTGGATGATGCGAACTGAAGAACAGAACTCTAAAACGAAACAGATTAGAAAGAATTCAAGTTAAAAAGAAGCAGAATATCTCAGACTTATGAAAGAAAACAAGAGTAGATATATATGTCTATGTTTTTCTTTAATTTTTTCCACCTTCAGATTATGCTTCAATATCGATTGGAGGTCTTTTTCTCCTAATCTTGAAAGATTGACCTTTGTGTTCCCAAGATCTGCTGAATGAGTTTTCATTTTGTGAATGAAAGCTGTACTTCCAGTAATCTAGTAGAGAGTAGTGATAGTCTTGAAGCAAAAATACAATAGTATAATTATCTCTGTCAAATTTAGAATACCATATAATACTTTGTACATAATGTTAGTTTGATTTGGAAATGTTATTAAAATGAGAAGACAATTTTCCCCAATGAATTTCAATTGCAAATGATTTTATTAGGATTTTCAGGGCATGTGTTTTGAAAGAGTATTAAAATAGTGCGAAATCAATGCAAAGGTGTCACAATAAAGTACACTGTGTTGTATTTTTTTGACTTCCTGACAAAAATATGTTAGCAGCTTTCAATACATGAAATATATGATTTACAGAAGGGAAGATATACAGGGGCCCACAGTCCAGAGGTTGAATGCGTTGGGAACTGGGTCTGTTGCTTTAGGCCTGGACATAATTTTTGAAGGGTGTGACAGAGAGGAGCCACTCCTTTCACGGCAGAGAAGCAAAGAGCCAGTGAGGAAAGGGGCCGGGCCACAAACACTCTTATGAGAGATGCCCCAGTGACCTGCTTTCTCCAAGCGAGCTCACCTCCTAAGAGCCCATTCGGTTATGAATTCATCAGTGATCAGCAACCTTATTATCTATTGGTCGCCCCTCTGCAACCTGCTGCATTGGAGATGATGCCCTCGATACACGAGCTTTTGGGGGAATACTTCACATTTAAACCATAACGTGTTATCTCTAATCCTTTCTTCCAAAACGATACCCATATCTGTATCAGTATCTACATCTCTGTCTCTGCCTATCTCTACCTGTATCTCAATATCTCTGCAATGAGAAATAGAAATTCTCTAAGCTGCACTTTAAAAGGGAAGATATGGGCATAGAGAGGATATAGAACTGAATTCTGCCTAGCACACAAGACCAGAAAGAGATTTTTAGAGAAAATTAAGTTTGAACTGGACCTGAGAAGGCTAGAATTAACATTTTCAGCAAACCAGTATACTCCTAGCAAACTAACTAATTTAAAGCAAATTTTCTGTTAAAGATAGCATCATGAACTACTCAATATCTTTACAAATATCCTTAAAGAGATCAATGTCTTAAGAAAATCGTGAAGACTTATCAAGCAGGACCTGGGGGAAATCAGATTTTGGGAAAGTAGCTAAAATTAGTCTTTGTCAGTCCCAGGAGGGAGGATTGAGGACCATGGGACTGTGCAAGGACAATCTCCAGGCTGCAAGGTTCGGCATGGTGTGCAGGCCAGGAGGCAGGAAAGCTTATTTTTTCCTCAGGGAGGACTCCCAGTACTTGTACCCTAGGAGGAAAGATGAATTGGTGTGCCATCCCCAAACATGAATAAAGATTATTCAGTACTACTAGTGCCCATCAGTTTTTGGCAGAAGCAGAAGTAAATCTTCTTTGGAGAAAGATAACTTCATTCTAGTTCTCAAATTGATTCTATTGTATTAAATAAAATATTCATTTTAAATTGGAGAAAAAATTCATAATTTAAGAAGACAAATTAGGATGATCAAAAAGCCATAATATACATCAGACAAAAAGTAAGCTCACTGAGATTTAGATACAGGCTTTAAAGTAATGACAATTACTAAGTTAAAGGAGGTAAAGATCCAAATATGGAACGTGATATTAAGTGGAAATCATTGATGGGAGAAATTTAAGATATTTATGGAAATTGGAAATTCATTGGATAGATTTAATGCCAAACTAGGCACAGCTGGAGAGCAGAATAAGCAATACTCTGAAAGATAGTTTAGAAAAATAACGAAACTGAAGAATTGAAATCACAGGAATGAAAATTATAAGGAGACATAGAAGGAAGGTATCATACACATTATGCAGAGTAGGAGGGGGAGAGGATAGCAAGAAGCTAGATGCATTTTTCAAGAGATAATGATCAAGAATTTCCAAAACTAATCATAGAGCTCAAGACAAAAATTCAAGAAACCATATTAAACTGAAGTGGGAAAAATCTGTGACTAAGATTGCTATAATAGCAAAATCGCTATAAATCGAAAAATGAAGAAGAAAGAAATAAAAAGAAAGAAAGAAAGAAAAAAGCTTCAGGCAACCAGGAGAAAAGGAGGTTCTTTTTAGATAGCAGTTGACTTCTCCACAGAAAGAATGGAAGAGAGAAGAAAACTGAATGATGCCTGCATAAAAATACTAGAAAACAAGTGGCAATAAGGAATTCTATATTCAGTAAAAGTATTCTTAAAAATGACACTAAAGTAAAGATATTTTCAAATATTTTAATTTTTAGAGGAGATCAAAATAGATTTGTCAACAGTTTTACAATGAGGGACATTAAAGAGTGTTTTATAGGGAGGAGGAAAATTATTTTAGGAGAATATAAAGAGATGTAGGTAGAAATGTAGAGCAAAGCACACTGTATATTTCTGGGATACTGTAAACATATACTGCCTGTATAAATGATAATATTCACATCATTGTATTTATTGCATCATACACACACACACACACACACACACACACACACACATACACACACAAATGAAAATACATTAAAGCAATAGCATTTAATCCTAAAAAGCAATTATTGGAGTCAAAAGTGCTTATGTTGCCCAGGTAAGAGGATCAAATAACCAGCTATTAAATGAACAACAAAATGTAAATGGATGTAATGCTCCTATTAAGGGAGATTTTTTTCTTTAAAAAGTTCACTTTAGCACAGTTATTAAAAACATGTATTATACAGAAGGGTTGAGATAGTTTTAAAGTATAAGGCTTGGAAAAAGAATGCTTAATAACTCAACAGAAAAGGCAGGGGAATGGGTACATTTTCAGCACTGTCCAAATATTACAGCTCACATAAGAACGAGGGCCAAGGATGAATGCTTTGTTGGCAGAGTTGTCTTTAGTACTGTACATGTGTATTACAGTCTGGAAGAAGACAGATAATGTTCATATACAAGAAATATTGTCCCTGACACATTTATGGTTGAGATAAAAACATATGTGTGTAGGGGGAACAGTTTCCTGTCCGTGAAATGTGAATTTCAAGTGTCTTAGCTAATAAAATTATAACAAATTCTTTAAAGGCAGTCAGAATAAAGGGACCAATGAACCAGGGTCTTTTGTAATTTCTGTACCAGAAAGAACAAGTCACATAAGGCAATCATTATGTTCTCCTGAAAATAAGCAAAAAGAAATGTTTACTATTGTGTCTAGTATAAATGCTGTAATTGTAATTCATTGGCTCAAAATTTACTTAATAGAGTAAAAATAATATATGTAATAGCTCATGAGGGTGAGCCACTTCTAAGTAGACAAAATTTCTCATGCATGATGATTAATGGCCATTACCCTTTATTTATATAAAAGTGATTTTTAAAAACTTTATCTGTCCATTTTTCTGCCCATGAGCTTGGGCTGTTTTAAAAAAAAATAAAATAAAATGTTTAATCTATTTTATTTAGCAATTTTATAAAGTAGTTTTTAACTAGAAGGCTAGAATAGCTTATACAAGTCCTTCACTTTTAACACACTCAAAAAAGTCTCTCCATCAAAATTTTAACTTAACCAATACCACATGCTCTTTTTATATGATGAAGTTATATCCTTGAAGCATTTTAGTTCCTGGAGTGAATAGTATTAGTTGATGCAGTACATTTACTTAATGAATGAATGATAACAGTTAATTATCTGTAAGAAAACTCAGAACCGATATAAACATAAGCCTCCATTTATAAGTTAAGCCTCTACATGCATATTTATATTCATTTTACATTGTGAATAACATTGGAAATTCATTGAACTTATGAAGGAAAATCATTTGGAGGCATTGCCAAGAAAGATTTACATTGCTTATCAATTGTTAATGAGTATGTAATTCAGGAATTTTTGATTGTAGGAAGTAGTAAGTGCAGGAAAGAAATGGTGAACATGCAAGCAATTTTCTTTTATGATGAAGTTGACAGTTGCAGGAAAATAAATATGCAATATGGAACTAGAAAAACAATACAGTAAAGTGAGAACTCACTGTTTAAATGGAAGATAGTTTGCTTTTCTTTAAATGTATAGGTTAGTACAAATTCAAGCCAGTGAGTTTTGAAGAAAATTTGTGAGACTTTTTTTTTCTTCAGTGTACAGGAAACCGAAAAATTGGTGTTGCTTCAGAGGTATTACTGTAATCTGCAATGGGTGAGTTACTGTGATAGCATTTACAAATTACTTAGGCCCTAAAGACCTTAGGATGGTACTTGTGGGAGCACTGAGCGCTCTAGGGAAAGTTGCTAAATGTCCTTTATTGTGTGTGTCAAAGCAAAATTCACATAAAAACAGCATGTTAGTAAGCTTTCTGTTGCTATGACAGTCACCTGACATAAACTACTTAAATGGGAGATTTATTTTGGCTCCTGGTTTAGATATTTCAGTCTATGTTTGGTTTGCTCTGCTGCTTTTGGGCCTGTAGTGAGGAAGAGCATCATTGAGGGAGTCTGGGTAGAACAAAGATGTTGACATCATGGTAGCCAGGGACCAAAGACAGCAAGAGGAAGGGGCTAGGGTCTAATATGCCCTTCATGGACATGTCTCCAATGATCTGACCTCCTCCCACTGGGCTCCGCCTCCCAAAAGTTCAACACTCTCCCAGTAGGGCCAGCCTGGCGGCTACGACTTTAACATATGGGCCTTTGAGGGATATTTAAGATAAAAATCATAACATATGGCCTCTGAGTTTCCAAGTCCCCAGTAATGAGGCAGAAGCCTTAACAGAGCACTTTTATCTTCCATAATGATGGAAATTTACAGGCTAAAGTGGAAATGAACCAAGTTGTAGACATGCTGATTTTGAAAGCTGTCCATCACTCCTGACTGAAGCTTTTAGTCTGGGGAGTATTGGAGAAAAGACTGCCTGCTTACGTCAGTTTTAACTTTTGAAATTGAGAGTTTGTTTGTGAAAGGAAAAGAGGCAAATAAATGATTTAGGCAAATCAAACCATAAAGTCATCAGTGATTTGGGGAAAAATGTCCCTGTAGTTACTTCAACACCATTTCACCCACTCAGCAAGTCTGTTTTATACTTAATGATGATATTAAGAATTTGAGGGAATAAATATTGACACATGATGTAAGCATAAAATTAAAGGTGAGGGAAATGGCAAATTTTATTTTCGAGATCAAAGCTCAATCAATTTTCTCTTCGCCTTTGAACCGTAGACACACGACAAAATTATTCTTCCTCATCAGGTGTTTCACGTCACAGTTCCTGTTTTCTAGAGCTTTTACTCCAACAAGCCTTACTAACTTGTAAGTGGCTAATAATTTTGTTTGTAATTTTAGTCACTTCAGCAAATACAAACAGGTGACTCAACCCCTTTACAAAGCACTGTTAAGAATACGGTGCAGTCAAACATCGTGTGTCATCTCTTACCTCAGCACCCTTTGTGGAGGGAGTCAGTAAGCGAAGGAGGTTAATCATCCTTCAATCCTGTGTGATTATTTGCCTGGGAGAGTAGTGACATATGTTTGAATGTATCCACGGCAACCTTCTTGACTGCCCTGGTAGGTTTTCGTTAGGTTACTGGAAGGGGCCGGTTCACATCTCCCTTTGAGGTGGGGCTGGGGTGGATGGGGAGCTACAATTCAGTGATTATAGCAATGCAATATTTGAGAAAATGTGTAGCCCTACACAACCAGGGAGAGAAAGATTTCAGCCATTAACAACCCGGAAGCAACTGTAAATCCTTGTTGTGAGTCAGATGTGACTCAGGCAGTGATAGGGGCAGATGACGCTGTTACCTCACTGAAGAAATGGCAGCATTTTGAGATTGGAGAGCTTGCTGATCACACAACACACATACTCATGTTATATTAATCATCATCATCATCGGCATCACCATTTTACAATCAAAAAGTGTTATTAACTCTATAAAGCAGCTTCGCATTAAGGATGTCTTTGGCTCTTACAAACAGGCGGCTGGTTATTACTATGGTTCATTTTATAGATGAGGAAATCAAGGCACGTAGCCATTAAATAATTTACTTAAAGTCACATAGCTAATTAGTATCAGATTGGAGCCTCTTCACCATCAGACTTGGGCTCTTAATCGCAAAAAACTTTTAAATAAGAAATCAGCATCCTAATTTATACCCTATGCAAAGACAGTGAAAAGTATTATTAATGACTTCAGCAAAGAATATGATAAGAGCTGGATAATATAAATGCCTAAGAATAAGTTCATCTTTCCTGATTAAGATCTTTCCTAAGGAGTCTTTTTGAACAATATATTCATTTGCCCCAAGCATGTGGTAGAAAGGCATCAGTGTAGCAGTGCAAAGCTTTCAGAACTGCAGAATGTAAGTTAAAGACACCATCTACTGAAACTGGATGATAGCTAGGTCCTTCACTATTTCACTTTCATGTTTTATAAAACAGCTTTGACTGAGTAACCTAAGTCCTTAGCAGAATATTTCTTGTTTTAGAGGAGAAACTCAGTAGGAAAGTTGAGCTTCATTTTAGTCTCATTCTTTCGGTCGCAACCTTGCTTAAGTAATTGCCAGTGAATGCGGTTTGATCATTAAGGACAAGTAATTGAAGTTAAATTTGAAACACTTGCTCTAGAGGACTGATTCTACTCACTGTGAGAATCGGTGAAGTCATCAAACTTCAGCGGGCCTCACTTCCCACATCTAAATCACGTTTGGCCCAAGTGATTCCAGAATTTCCATTTCAGCACTAAGGGCTAAAGAAGGGACCTATGAGCTTTTCCATAGAACTAGTCTCAAACGTTTCACATTCTTCATCCCTTTCAGGTGAAGAGAGAAGGGGCTAGAGGAAGTGACCACAAAAACACGTACTTGGTGCTAATCTGTCATTTCCTTATTGTCATGTCTTAAAAGAGGAACCTTCAGAGTCCTTCTCCTCATTTCATCAGACCCCCAGCTAGTTTGTGTTTCCCTAAGTGTGATCACAGCAGCAGCTTCTCTGAAGTCTGTTGTCTCCAGACAAAGTAAAAGGAAACATCATTCAGAAGTCTAGAGGTCCTATTTGACCCAGCTGTTCCCTTTCTTGGTATCGTCCTGAAAGAATTAAAAACATCAAACCACAGCAATATATGAACACCCATGTTGATAGTGATACAGTTTATAATTGCCGAATCTTGAGAATAGCCCAACTACCCATCAACTCGTGAATGGATGAAAAAGATGTGAGTTTTTTTTTTAATGCACTGGAATATTACTAAGTCACAAAGAAAGACAAGCTTGAAAATTTCTAGCTAAGTGGATGCACCTTGAGACCATACTCTTAAGTGAAATAAATCAGACACACATGTAAGTACTGTGTCATTGCTCTGGGGTAAAGAGCTGAAAATGTAAATCAGGACCAAGATGTATAATAGATATTGTGAAACAGGAAGAAAATGTTTAAATGGGAAGGGGGAATGAGGTGTTGGGGGGAGGGAAAAGAAAAAAAGGAGAAAAGAAGGGGAAAATGCAAACAAACTTTTGTAAATAAGGAGGGGGGATTGGAGAGAGGGTAGGTGAATGGAAAAGAAAAGAGTCAAGTTATATCATGTACAGATACAAATTTCCTATAATGAATGTGATCATTATATATACCTAAAATATACCAATAAAAATAATTTTCATTGAAAAAAAAGTCTGAAGCACTCTTTAAACTTTTGGTCTGACTATATTATTTCATCTTTATTTTGTACTTTTGGTACATTTTAGGAACAAGAGAGAAGGAATAAAAAGTTTGTTTTCCAAATATGTGATGCTTAATGAGACTATTCCATTTTCCCTCACATCACATTAATTGTTTTTAATTTTTCCAACTATCTTGACATTCATGTCATATGGAAAACTGAAGGAGCAGAGGGAGGCATTTATTTCCAGAAGAGGTCAGAGAGCATAATCAGGGGACACGGACTAGTAAGTAATCAAGCATGCAGTACACACTTTCATTAAGGCCCATGTGTTGCAAAACCACAATATTTTAATTTTCTGATTCTTCCTGTTTATGCTGAAGAGGTTCTATTAAGGTTTATTTCAGTTACATTTTTGCAAAGGATGGAAGTGTGGCACTTACAGTCTTGCTGGAAGTACAGAGCTTTCTTCTAGGGTTTATCTCCCTTTACACAGAAGGAAAAAGCTCCTCTTGATAGTTAATAATACAGGAGGCTGATTGTTTACAGAGTCAAGTAACGAGACTCAACCCGGTGCCATGATCCAATCTCTCCTTAAATCTAGAAATCCTTATCCAACTTAATGATGGCACCTGCTGAAAGGACAAAATTTCCATGACACATCTTTGTAACAACCCTAAATCTCATGGAAACAAGCCAGGAGAAAAATTTAAATGAACATAATCCTCTAAGAAAGCTACACTTAGAGTGTTTCTCTTAATGGGAACTTTGTTTGCAGCCAGCCAGCCATCCGGGCAGATCACACGAACATCTGCCGCTTCTGGTGCGAGTTGACCCCTTTTGCACATGGAAATGACTGCAGGCTGCTGGGACAGCACACGTCTTCTTCAAGAAGCCCCTTTCCACGACGTCACAGAGGCGGGCGCCAAAATCATATTTCATCTTTTTGTTTTAAATGCAGTTTGCTAAAACAAGGTACAGGGAATACACACAAGAGTGAAGAACAGCAAATCGATCCGGAGAGATGAAGGCGATCTGATTCGTCTGGCATCTGCTCTGGAAGAGTAGTTCACTGGCGAGCCTTTGTTTCAGCTTAGATTTGTCAATTTGAGGAAATTATCTCTTTTCTCCCTTCTGTAAGTCCATCTTTACTCTGGCTGTAACAGCTGTTCATTTTGATTACTGGATGGTAGGTACCAGCTTCCTGAATAAAAATGACTGCAGAGTATTGACAAGGGGCTGGACAGCATCACCCTTCGCAGGTTCAAGACCCCTCCTTTCTAACTCTCTGCCTCAGAACGCTGATGTGATAGAATATGACCTGTGTGTGGGATAGTTGTGGATTTTATGGTGATTCTATTTGCAGTGAGCCATGAAAGTTTATTTTCTTTCCAGTCTGTTGCCATTTAAGGTAAAGTGGCAACATAAAAATAACTTTCCATTGATACTCAAGGCTAACTTGGGAACTGTATCTTCTGACCCAATATTTTGGGTTATTTTATGTTATCTAATTCTAGAATAGAATCAAACAATTTGAAAGGACTCAGAGGTCAAGTTCAACCTACCATTTCATCTAAGAAGCACTTTTGCAGTATTCTTAAGAGTGTATTACTAGGAATCATATATAAGATTTTCAACACTGACAGTATCAGAAAACCAAAATCTTCCTCTAGATAGTTTCTATAGAAAAAAAAAAGAATTTCTGTTCTATAGAACATCTCTTAGGATAAATGGGAGAAAATAAAATAAGACAGAAGTACTGCATCTTTTCCACTTTTGAGCCATCTTTTGAAGACTTTAAAGTGGTAATTCCTTAGGTGATAAGGTTCCCAGAACTTTCTCTGTCCTCTTCCTTTCTGTGAACAAAACTTCAGGCATGTAGGTCTAAGTTAAAGTGTATTATATGGGACATAGTACAGAACATAACAGAACAGGAAGGACCTTATGTAACTGAAGAGTTTCAGAACTAAAGAAATATCTACATTTAAAATAGATTTGTGTTCAGTAGAAATGGAAACCCAGAGAGGTCATGTGAATTGTCCTGTGTCATGCAGATGGTCTGTCTCACAGTATTTCTTTTTTCATTTTTTTTCTAAATAAAAATATTTTCTAAATAGAAATATTTTAGATAATATCTGGTCACCCCAGACCTGAGGGTCATATGCATATGGTTTATTAGTAGCCATATTATTTGGCTATTTTATATTATTTACATAGATAATAGTTAAATCAGGGCATTTATAATTGATATTTTCTTTTACCTTTTATGGTTTAGGGGTTTAATGATGGCGTAAACTTCTTAGGATACTCTTGAATCCTAATTATTTTATCATATTGATATATTGTCTATCTCATTTCTATTTGTACAACTTTTATGTGTCAGAACAAAATGTCTTTGTTCAGATTATTGTTAGAAATACAAGTAAGACAGAGGTAAAAAACAATAAAACAAGAACAAGAACAAGAAGAAGAAGAACAACAAAGCGTGCTGTAACAGTAAGATCAAGTTCTAGGTTGATAATCCATCAAGGTCTTTGGAACTGCTGCTGAAACATGAGTATTGATGTCTGTATGTTTCACCCAATAGACACTTTTTGTCGGTGCTTGAAAATACTCACTTGGTAAAGGTCTTTTGGTATATGCCTCACTGAAGTTAAGGGCATTGTCAAAGACTAAAGCAGAGGTTATTGTGATATGATTTATACTGGTAAGTGCCTTATGTCTGCTCAGAGATCTGTTTTTTTTTTTCTTTTCAATGAGAAAAACTTTTTTTTTGCTTAAACCCACTCTAGAATTTTGTTATGAGTTGAAACATGCATGATTTGGGGGTAAATTTTATTCTAGTTTGGTTTGGAAATCAGGACATACTTGAACATCCTCTACTTAGGAATTCTCAAAATACAGTATTTTGGAGGTGATATATGCAAATGCTTAATAGCTTGGCATATAAATGTAATGAACCTAATTTTGCATATATTAAAAGTTGTTCATACTTTGTTACAAACTAAATGCTTGCCTTCAGTTTTGTTTTCTTGGTGTGTATTTTGCCATTTTTAGCAATTTTTTAAAAAAATAAATGTTATGTGTAACAAAGAACTTTTATAAAGTCTGTATTAGTTATTGAGAAAATTATACGAAAAATATCTATGTACTTAAGCACAACTGGATGAGTTTCATCAGAAAATTTCCATTAGCCGCGAAGTCTTTCTTGCGTTCCTTCTCAATTCCATTTTTTCCCACCCCTAATAGAAAAACAACCAAAAAAAAAAAAAAAAACCAAAAATTCCCACTTTACTAGCTTCTTGGTGCTTGTAGGTAACATTCTACTTTCCCCACAGCTTCTCTAGTCTGGTGTTTCCTCTCTAGAACCAGCACCAACATAAGAAAATTTCCTTAAAACTCCCATTTGGGGGAGTGCTGGTGGTCACGTCTTTCTCATTTATAATTTTGCCAATGGCATTGCACTTTTGGGAATTAAAATTTAAAATTAAAATTTAAGTGTATGCAAGTTTCCTCTTTGACTTACCACCTTGGTGTTCTGCTTTTATCTACTTTCTCTTTATGCCTTGAAGAATGTGGAAAAGGTTCACTAGGGTTCAGAAAATGCCCTAATGGCAACCAGCCAGGAGGCTCCTGTGGGCTTTATGTCTCCGGGTCCCTGTTGGTTCTTAATGCTTGATCTCCATGTAGATTTCTTTCTTGCTAGTTCAAATATGTGAGTATGTGTGTGTGTCTATGTCTTATGTATCTTATGTGTGTATTCTTATGTATCTTACGTATCTTATCCAACATAAGTCATTTTTCACCCAAACTTTGGAAATGAAAATGTGCTCTGCAATTGTCAGTTTCAGGGTAATTCTACTTGATGGAGAAGGCAGAATCAAAACAGAATTAATTCAATAATTAATTCTGTTATTCATTAATATCAGTCTATGTGTTCCTATATTCTGCCTTTTGGCTTCGGCTGTTGTTGTAAACTTCCCTTCCCCACTGTATTTGTTTATCTGCATATTTTACTCTTATAGTTATTTTTAGTTCTGCTCACCTATATTTACAGATGTTTTCAATCTGATCTTATAATTCCTTTCATCTTTTAGAAAACTTTTTCGCTTAAACCCTTTATAATTGGGATCATAATTATATTTACAAAGATGTGACAGCATCTTAAAATCAAAACAGGAAACCCACTTCTAAGGACTTACATAAAATGAGTTTTTTGAAGAACCTGTCTTACCTCACCATTACCCTTGTTTATTAGTACCTTGGTGACTTACATTGTGGGACTCATAAAGCTTCTCTGCCTCATATTGCTACACAGGACATAAGCTCTGCCCTCAGAAACCAACAATTACTCCTTGCTCTGGGAGGTGATTCCCTACTACAGTGGAATAACAACAGGTTTAAAGCAAATTCATAACAAAGCAGATAACTAACTGATGTAACTTATTATTGTGCAGTTAGGTTTCTTATGAAATGCTTAGAAAAGGACTTACATTGACCTGCTCAAGGCTCTTTCCTCTAACAATTAATTGTCCTTGGTGACTCTCAGTTCTTAGCATTTTACAAACACAAAGTAATACCAGTGGACATATCTAGTAAGTGGTGTAATACCTCTTTGGTATAATGGCAGTGATTTCTGGTATATTCCATCAGCTTCAGACTCTGAATACAACTGGAATGACTTAATGGGATAAAATAACCCAAAGTATTTAGTATTCATCATACAATGATCTTTTCTAATAATCTCGAATCTATAGAATGTGGTTCTGAGAAAAAATTCACACTTTGGCTATAATTTATGAGAAATCAGAATATTGTATTTAGATCTATTTGTCATTTAGCAAGTATTCCTGTTGTAAGATTGTTGCAGTGATGTCCTATGTGGAATTTAAAGAACATTTTCATGGTTTCTGTTTACAGTTATTTTCTTCACCAACTAGGCCAAATCCACAATTTGATGAACTTAATATTCATAAAATTAGATGTAGTAAAAATAAGACATGAGTATCTTTTATATCTGGATAGATGAATTTTAGGTGATATTCTATTGTATTACATTTCTTACTATTTTATTTGCTTATTTACATTTATTTTAAGGTGAAAGACGTTTGTTTAATTTTGCAAGTCTTGGTCCTTGTGGTTTGAAATAGTACTGATCACCTGGCACTTGGATATGTAGTCTATGGATTAAAAACAATCTTGACTTCTCTGTAAATTTTATGAGCTTTGGTAAAACATCATTGGTAGGATAAAGTTATTAATAAACATCACCTTTTCATTTATTTCTTTAGAGAGAGTTAGGTAACCTAGGAGTGTGAAAATTCCTAAGATCTTCTGCCTGACATTTTAAGGAACCTCGAGCCCAAAGGCATGCTACACATGTTCACAAAGTTAGAAAGTCCAGTGAGAGCAAGGAACCCTCTTCACCCTCAAAGTCCTAAATCAGGATCGCTTGTGTCATGGCACGGACTGCTTAACATTCCAACCCCCATTGCAGTGCAGTTCTTTTCTTGCTACTCTTGTCCAAGAGAGTAAGCCAGGTGGAGAAACCACAGCAAACTATATGGTGATGGAGAGAGAAAGGGAGAAAGGAGTAGCATTTGAAAACTTGCATCTGTTAAAAAATGTAGTTCAGTTAAACATAAAATATCATTCAAAAGCTAACTGTTCAAGGAGAAATGCTTCTTTTCCTCATCCTTCAGCTCTTAGTTGTGTTTTTTATGAAGAAAGACAAAATCCAGACCACTAGGGCAGCAGTAGTTTGCATGATAATCGTACATCCTTGTGCATGCTTGTTAATTTCCAATAATAATGGAAATCCTGAGTTTCATCTCAGGAGTAAAGTCAACTTTTTTTTTGGTATAGGAATTCAGGGCCTCCTGCTTGCCAGATAGGTGCTGTGCCTCTGAGTTACATCCCTGGCCCTAAAGTCAAAATTTGAGTTTCTTTCAAATAGTAGATAGTAGAGCTGTGAGGGACTTGTGTTGAATGGCAAAATGACTTTCAATAAGAACAGAAAAACTTTCCTGACTGGAAGTTAAGTAGGCATTAAGTATGTGATGATTGTGAAAGAGTCAGTATTACATCTGAAATATTTGGTAAGCTAATACATGAAAAGACTGTATTGTGTATAACTTACTAATGAGGTCATAATCTATTTAGTTTGAAAATCTAGTATGGAAATCTAGTTTTCAATATTGGATATTTGTGATCCTTACTAGAAGGAAAATGTGAGATAAGCTCATGATCACCTGACTTTCAGTCTGGAGACACATTCTGGGATCTGCTCTAGGGAAGGGACTCTCCAGCAGGTGTGGCTGTCTTGTAGATTTGAAGAATTAGAAATAGAAAGTGATGGTGGCTGATGTATTGGAGGTTGAAGTTAAGGAGATCAAGAAACTACTGAGAAAAAAGAGTAATTTTGATAGTAATTTCAATTCTTTATTTGATTCATATAATAATTGATGAACTATGGTCTCAACAAATCCCATAACCCACAGAGTGGAAGATGATTAAATTTCAAACATCCAGTAAAAATCCTCATTCTGCATCCAGAGAACAAAATAGTAGCCCTAGTAGATGCACACAGTCATTATAGGGTCAAATCATCCATAGAATAAATGGGAATATCCTAAAAGAGCCAGAAAGAACTTCAAAAGGATGAAACTGACCTACGGTTTGTCTGCTTTCCAAAAAGATTTCAGCATTGTATAGGAAAACAAAATTCAAATCCACAACAATACAAATTACAGACTGCAAATTGTAGTATTCAAGCAAAAATTATTATACATGCAGACTACAAGCCTATTAGACATTATAAATTTGATCTTTCAATAAAAAGAGATCCAGAAATGGCAGGAATGATGGAATTAACAGATACAGACCTTAAAATAGCCATTAAAACATATCAAAACATTTCAATAAAAATTTAAACAAAGCATAATACATAAAACTCAAAGAAATTCTCAAAAATACAAAAGGTTTTGAAATGATCATTTTACTGGGTGAGGATAGCAATAGGTTAGATGCTACAGAAGAACAAACACCAATGGAGCTGTGGACAGAGTGACAGAAATTACTGTAATTCAAGTACATACAGAAAAAAACTAATTTAACTGAGCCACATGAACTTATTTATGTAGAAAAGCAAAGGAGCAAGAAACACTCTTTGTGTTGCAGGGTTTGAAGGACAGAAGACTAAAACAAAGGCAGAAAGGACTTCTTGGTCAAAAGAGTTTCCAGATTTTATGAATCCATAAAACTTCAAAAAATTAAAAAAACTTCAATGAATTTCAGGAAGGATAAATAAAAAGAAAATATGCATTAAACCACATGAAGATCAAATTGCTATGAGTCAATAATGAAGTGGAAATCAATCCAGATCTTTTTTTTTCATGCCTATATTTTGTAATCTGAACAACTACTTTGAAGACAACAATATGCAATATATTGACCATTGTTAATCTTCTATTATTTTGTTTTGCAATTCTGTATCATCATTTTAATTTTTTTTTATTTTATAATTAAAAAAAAAGCAAAAGCATTGTGTACAGAGGAATGAAGACAAGAATGATTACATATTTCTTTCCAGAGTCCCTGGGATTCAGAATAAAACAAAATGGCATTTTAAAAGTTCTTAAAGAAAAAACTTTCCAACCTTGAATTCTGTGTCCAGGAAAAATATCATATAAAAATGATATAAAATTACAGGTTTTTCAGAGGAACCAGAGCTGAGCAAATTTATTGTTAATGCTAATGCAAATGTTGAATAACATCCAATTGAAATTTGGTTCTATATATGAAACAACAAAGAACACTGTACATAGAAATAAGTGAGCAAAAATGGTGTCTTTTTATTTGAAAATACTTTGTGGTCTTTTGTTGCTTACTACATGATTAGTTTATTCCAGAAATGTTAGCTTGTTGCAATACTTTTTGAAAAGCATTATAACTCAATACATTAATAGAAAAAGGTAAGACCAGGTATTTATTTCAATAGATAAAGGAAAAGCATATCAAAACTTAATTTGATAAGAAATTCTCAGCAAAGTGTACTTAGAAGCAAACTTCCTAAACTTTACATGAGGCAACTATAAAAAATTTAGAGCTAGCATCAGACTTAAAGATGGAGTTACAAAGGCTTTCTCTCTGTTACTGGAAATAAAGGAAGAGTGACCATTTTTCTCTGCAGTCTTATACAAAAGGCTAGTCTAAGAAATCTACAGAAAAGTGACTGAAAGTAATAGGTGAGTACACAGATTTAAAGATACAAGGTCAATATATGAGCTAAGTGGATGCTAGCAACACTTGGAAGTTGAAATTTAAAAATGTAACTTGTGACACAAAAAAGAAATCCATAAATATAAATTTAACAAGGTCAATTTAATGTGTGTACACTGAAAACTACAAATCATGCTGAACAAAATTTTAAAAGTCTAGATAAATGGAATAGTTGGTCTTGATAATGAATCTGGAAACTCAGTACTGTTAACTGACAATTTGCAGAAATGATCTAGAAATTCAAAACAAAATTACTCAGAATCTCGGCAACCTGCTTAAAACTGTAAGATGGAAATCTGATTCTAAAATTTATGTAGAAAAGCAAAGGAGCAAGAAAAGACCAATAAATTCTGAAAAAGAACACATTTGGATTTCAAGATTTATAAAGTAAGTTACAATATCAGGATGACGTGCTGTTGGCATGAAAATAGTCACATAGATCTATAGGATAGAGCCACACAGATGTCGAGTTATCTAGTACAGGCATGGAGAATCTCCTAGCAAATCACGGTAGGAAAACAGAATATCCGTGTGGAAAAAATAACTTAAACCCTTACCTACATCATCCACAAAAATTAGCTCAAAAGGGATCATAGATCTAAATTTAAAAGCACAAATTATAAAAACTTGGAGGACTACATGTTTGAATATACGGTAACACAAACGTAGGTAAGCACAAACTGGCCCAAATTATAAAGGTTTTTAAAAGTTAATTGAAATTCATTAAAATAAAAAGATGAAAAAATAAGCTCTAGACTAGGAGAAGATACTCACATGCATACACTGACAAAGGGGTTGTGTTCAGAATATGTGAAGAACCCTGGTTACATAATAATAAGAGGACAAATCATCCACTAGAAAGATGGAAGAAATTTTTGAACAAGCACTTCACAAAAAAGATATGTGAATGGCCAATAGCACATGAAATTATATTTAGTATCATTAGTTATCAGAAAATGTAAAACAACATCAGAGTGAGGTATCAGTACACATGCATTAATACAATTCAAATTAGACTGACAAAACTAAAAGTTGACTGGTTTGTGTATTAACTGAAACTTTCATACACTGCCAGCAAAAATATCCAGTGGTGTATTAACTTGGTTAAATAATTTGGACATTTCTTTTCTCTCCTTTTCTTTCTTTCTTTCTTTCTTTCTTTCTTTCTTTCTTTCTTTCTTTCTTTCTTTCTTTCTTTCTTCCTTCCTTCCTTCCTTCCTTCCTTCCTTTCTTCTTCTTTTTTTTTTTGTCTTTTTGAGACAGGGTCTCACTATGCAGTTCAGGTTGGCCTTGGGCTCACTTTATAGCCTAGGCTGGTCTCAAACTTGCAACCATCCGCCTGCCCTTGCCTCCTGGGTGCTGGGATTATAGAAGTGTGCCGCCACGCCTGGAGATAATTTGGACATTTCTTATAGAGTTAAACATATACCTAATTTATGACCCAGCAATTCTCCTGTCCTCGTATTTATAAAAAATACAAGAAAATGTATGTCCAGACAAAGTCTTATGCTGGAATGTTCTGTATGATTGCTTAAAACTTTAAACAATCCAAATGTGGTTTATTGGCTGTTACGGTTTATACATTGTGTCAACTTGAGAAGTCTAGAAGCTTAACTAAGTAACTCAGCAGCTCTACATCCGGGGGTGTAGAGAGCAAGTAGTTACCTTTCTAAGATACTGTTCATTGTGTCAATCTGAGAAGGTCAGAAATTTAACTAAGTGATTCAGCAGGGGGCCAGGGTCCCTAGTCTGTAACATCCTCAGCCTGTGCAAGAGGAGGGCAGGCAGATGGTGTGAGTGCTGCACCCACCCCAGGCGAGAAGACTGCATGCTACAAAAGGGAAATGAGCGGGACTGAGTGCTGCTTCTTCTTTGGAGAAGCTCCAGTCTTCGCCTTCAGCTTGGACATCTTCTCCTGGCTCTGGCACAGTGTTCAGCTTCAGCCTGGGACTCTTCAGTCTTCCATCATAGATTCTCCAGTGTTCCATTTTAGACCCATAAGCCTCCTGATACAGACTTGAGGAGACTGCAGTTAAGCTCCAGCCCTTGGGCTGGACCCTTCACCCTCCAGCTTGCCGACACCCTCTGCACGCTCTTTTATTCAACTTTGTGGCTGACCACTGTAAGCCAATCTTGTAATTTCTTATACAGTTGTATATCTTGTGCTATATCTGTTTCTCTAGTAAACCCTGACTGATACATTGGTGAAGAGCTAAATAAGTCATAATGTAACAGTAAAATACAATCTTCTGTAATAATAAATCAGAGATATAAACAACATAAAATTTAAACAATATTAAGAGATGAGGCACAAAAATATGTATGTGTGTGTGACTCCAATTATGTAGACATCTAGAAAAGATTAATCTTATTGATAACAACAAAAAGCACCTTAGTAATTGCTTGAGGCAGGTGTGAGGAGTTGATATCAGTGGGTGATGTTTAGCTGAGCACACAAAGAAATCTTCCCGAGTGATGGTGATGTATCCTGAATGTGGCAGTGGTCACAAGGTTGACACTTGGTGAAACCTAGTGTATTATACACTTACAATTGGAGCATTTAGAAGCACTGTAGTTTATATTTCAATAAAGTAGTTTCCTTTAAAAATATACTCTTTTGCTTTAGTCATTTGTTTTTGGTAATTTTCGCATGCAGAAATTTTAATTTTCACAGTCAAAATATATCCATCTTTCTTTTCACAGCTTTTAAATTTTGTGTCATGTCTAAAAAAACTGCACATTTCATAGAAAGGCCACTGCACAGAATGTTTTATAAAGCAGATTTTTGCATCAGATAGCCATGAAGAGACAATTTATGCTTGGGAAAATTATTTAATCTCTTTATTTGGTAATTTTCACATTCTTTAAATGGATGATTACAGCTTCCATCTCAGAGGTAGATGGGCATGCAATCAAAGTAGATTACAAATGAGTACATTGAAGGCTTAACATCAGCTACAATTATTAATAAAAGTGTGGGGATTATAAAATGAACCTTAGTGTATCCATACTCAGTTTTGTGAAATGTTAAAATTTAACATCGTAGCAAAGATGTTTCTCATACCATAACTGTAAGAAATGTGGGGATAATTGAATTCTTCTTAGTATTCCTTGATTCCTGTCTTTCTCCAAACTTTTGCTTAACTGAAATGTATGTGCATGCTTCTTGTTTTTGCCATAAAGTTGTACTATATAATTTTTATAAATGTAAAATTATGTTTAATATTAAATATTACATTTAAACATTAAATAGTGTTTAAATGGCACACTATGTATTATTGTACAATTTATACTTTTTACCTATGTGAATCTTATTTTACTATACATTATGATATATTTTATATAACATACTACCTCTACAAATTGTTGCTTTGTTGTGCCACATATGGATAACATAATCCTTGGTTTCCTTTCGGAAATGAAATTATGCCATTTTATATACTATCAGACATATAGGTATGCCATTATATTTAAACTATATTTAAAATATTTGAGTATGCTACTTGACTTTCTCTTTTCTTCCATTGATCTTATATCCCCTGGCACTACCATATTACTTTAATTATTTTCGCTTTTGTATAACTATTATGGCTTTATTTTATTTACAATTGAATGCACATATATATTTGAAATATTTGTACTTTCACGGTATTGTAAATGGTGTGAAATTGTAATGCTTAGATTTATAATTTGTAGAACATAAAAACAATTATTCTTAGACTACAAAATACAAATATAAATCTTGACAATTTAAAAATAATAGTATAACTAATCCTTTTGGATAAATATAATTCTCATGAGAGGAAGTTTAAGATACTATCAGTACTTATTTTCCCAAAGAGGTAGCCAACTGATTCTAAGCTTAGTAAATCAAGAAGTAGAAGTCTAAATTTATTAGTATAAACTAAACTAAAATTGTTAGTAAAAATTAGAAGGTGAAGAAAGAAGTAGAGAAGAAACAGTGGAAGTAGACTAGATGTATGTCTGTGTGTGTGTGCAAATGTGTGCAAAAGACTTTATTCGGCTAAATTAACATGTGTGGGAACTTGTTAATTTGTAACATGAGGAATTACAACTGGTTTGGTGGGGAATCTGAAGAACAGACAAGAACATAAGTAATCAGGAATGCTGAAGTGAGTTAACAGATTTAGGCAGAACTGACTGACAGGTGACCCCCAAATCATTCCACCAAACACGTGTATTATTATGTTTTCAGAGTTGAGAGTCATCTGGAAGGGTGTAAAAAGGCAAAATGAAGTATTTTCTTTTTTCACCATTTTAAAGCCTTCAGTAATTTCTGATTAAAGCCAAATTACCAAGGTAGAGTAAATCTACACAAGGATCTGATGATAAATATGTGATGGCTCATTATGCCAAAAAAGTACTGCAAATCTCTATTCAAGCAGCAATTAACAAAAACCCTTATATTTAAATAAAAAGGTAAAAAAAATCAGTATTCTTAAAAGAGAGAATTTCTGCTGAGGTAGAAAACATTGTTCAATGTGGATAAGGATGTAAATGTGAAAAACATTCTATATGCATGTTCAGAGTACCACAGTGTTGCCACCTTAAGACAGAAGCATGTATGTACTGCTGAAGATATCTACACCTACATCTCCATCTACACCTACATCTACACCCGCACCTACATCTACACCTGCACCTACACCTTCATCTACACCTACACCTCCATCTCCATCTCCATCTCCATCTCCATCTCCATCTCCATCTCCATCTCCATCTATACCTTCCCCTACACCTACATCTACATCCCATCTACACCTGCATCTCCATCTACCCCTACACCTACATCTACACCTACCTCTACACCTGCACCTACATCTACATCTACACCTATGCCTACATCTCCATCTACACCTACACCTTCATCTACACCTACACCTACATCTCCATCTCCATCTACACCTACACCTACATCTACATCCCCATCTACACCTACATCTCCATCTCCACCTACACCTACATCTCCATGTACACCTACACCTACACCTACATCTCCACCTAACCTACATCTCCATCTACACCTCCACCTACATCTACATTGACAATTACATCTCCATCTACACCTGTATCTACATCTCCACCTCCACCTCCACCTCCATCTACATCTACACCTACATGTCTATCTACACCTGCACCTACATCTACAGCATCTGCATCTACATCATCTACACCTACACCAACACCTACATCTGCACCTACATCTACACTTATATCTCCATCTCCATCTACATCTCCACCTCCACCAACATCTACACCTACACCTCCATCTACATCTACACCTACACCTCCATCTGCATCTACACCTACACCTACACCTACATCTACACCTACATCTACACTTATATCTCCATCTCCATCTACATCTCCACCTCCACCAACATCTACACCTACACCTCCATCTACATCTACACCTCCATCTACATCTACACCTACACCTACATCTACACTTATATCTCCATCTCCATCTACATCTCCACCTCCACCAACATCTACACCTACACCTCCATCTACATCTACACCTACACCTACATCTACATCTATCTCCAGAATATCTAGAATAAAATTTGTTAGTCGTGAGTAACCATCTCTAGAGGGAATGACCTAGAGGCTATGGTGGAGAATTTACCTTGTATTTTGTACCACCTCATGTATCATTTTCACAACAAACATAATTTATAAGGTCAGTTGTCCCCAGAGTATGTAACTGGGCTTTAGATAAATAATGCCCAATGTGTATCACTGGTCTAAAGCAGGTGATCTATCATCTGGCTTAAGATACCAGATTATGTTACCTGTTTAAGTGAATCTTAAATGTAGTCAGGAATTATTGAACCTCAAAAAGTAACTGGGTAAAATATCTCTGCAAATAATTAATAGAAAGATTCCTATCACTAACTTCAAAAAAATCAGTTTTAAATTTCTTTTTATTTTAAAGAAATAAACACAAAAAAGAAAAGCAAACAAACAAAAAACAAGAGACATATGAACAACAACTACAAGAACAACAAAAAACCCAAACCAATAACAATATAAGCTTCCAAAACAAGATAATAATTTAACACTGGTTGTAATATTGCATACTGTTATCTTCAAAAGATTTGCTTAGATTACCAGACATAGACATGCAAATTGATCTAATCACATGAGTATTAACTGTTCTTTTCCAAGAACTAATAGAATTAGTAGTATAATCATCTTAGCTAGTTTATGTATATATAAACAAGTCTAGAAACTACTTATTGTGATGATATTTCATCTAATTTTCTGAGAGGGTTAATGGAAGAGTCTCTGGAGAATTTTTTTTTTCTTATCTGATTATGTGTACTGACTAGAAGTTTTCTGGAATGGATACATTTTCTGTAAGAATTCTTCTCTAAGCAATGGGGTTAACTTTAGTTTTAAAGGTTTTCTGCTTGGAATTTTAACTTTCTTCGAAAAGTTCAGTGGTTTCAGAGGTGTTTCTCCTTTCAAATCGTTATCTTACATCTCCCAGGAAAGTCTGAATTATGACCACGTGGTAATTGGTCTCTGAACATCATTTGTTTGTCATCCAAATGTCATTGCTGGGATGACTGGAGTCTAGAAAGTGAATTGTTCAAGATTAACTCTTATCTTGATAATTCTCTTGCTATCATGCTAACTTCCTCTTTTTGGTTCTCTGTATGTTTTCACGGACAGTGAATTAACTATTTCCTTAGGAAATATTACCTCCTTAGACTCCATGAGGAAATCTGTTTGAGTAGATATCCACTAATTTTCAAAGGTGATTTCTTCTTTTGTGCATTATTCATTGAAATTCAGGACCTCAACACAACCTTCCATCTCCTTCCAGCTCCCGTTCTGACCTTAGTCATTTCATGATCTTCTTCTCATTTGTGAAAATCTGTGAGAATTCTATTTCCATTTTCTGATAGTTCCACTGCTAATGTCTTGGCTTAGGAAAACTGGGCTTCAGTAAACTCATCTTCTGCTAGAAAGAACTAGTTGGGTAGACTCTATTTTGGCCCATTTTATTTGGAAGATTGAGTCACATCACACAGTGGGGAGCAACAGCTTCACCTGTGACAAGCAAATGTGAGAGTTATGGGAAGATATATTTAGATATTTAGAGCTGATCAAGTCCCTCAGATCATGCTTCCCAGTGACCAAAGCTTATTTTAGAAAAAAAATGGCTTATTGGGGTTAATGAAAAGGAATCGTATGTGTTCTATTTTTTTTCTGGTATGGGGAATCGAACTCAGGACCTTGCAATTACCAGGCAGGCACTGTACTGGTGACCTATACCTCTGACCCAGTGTGTTCTATTTTTGAGACATTTAGAATAAGATGTTTGTAAAAAAATATTAGTTCCTTGTTTTCAAGGTTTTTAGAATCTTCTGTTTATGACCATTGAAATGTAAAAGGGAAGGAGCAGAAATAAGATGGTAATTGATGCATTGGCCAAATTTACTTTTTAAGCTGCAAGATAATGACTGTGAAGCTGCCCAACAGAAATGATAAGAGCTATTTTACTCTGTATTTTTATATATAATTTTCTGGCAAGCAGAATATGATCTGTCTTAACACTTATATTCTCCCTGCCAATGCATATGCAGTATGTTTGGACATATGGTCTCATTTTTGTGATCTTTTAACCTTTATTTATTCTACATACCCTATAGCAAAGCTAATAGCTCATGGGACTTAAATGCTAAGGCAAATTCCCATCTGGAATCTCTGAAAAAGGAGGGGATTGCCTCCACAAAGACTTTTAAAGAAAGAGGCAGTCATTGCAATGAAATGATTTCAATCCTACCCTTGATGCTTTTCACCTAGTGGTTTAATATGTAAGGGGAAAAAAACCCCACATTTTTCTTTGTCTCCCCTCTAGGATTTAGCACTGTAAGAATCATATACTGAGTAACCAGTATTTGCCATCACCATTTGTTCAAAAATACTATTTTAAAGGTGGGTCATAGAAGTCCTGAACTGGGATTTCCATAAATGATTGATGCATCAGTTGGATTATGCTTGCCACAAATTGTAGTATACTCCATGTAGTAAAGACTTAAACATGATTTAAGTAAATTTTCTCATAAAAAATGTTCAGTTATGCAGTTCAGGTTTCTGTTTTTACTGGGTTTTTAAATACTTTTGCTCTGATTTGCCAATGTGGTCTTTGTCTAAAATGGCTTCCAAAGCTCCAGCCATTGTACCTGAATCCCAGGTAGGTAGGAAGAAGGAGGTCGGAGACCTCTCGCAGTGAATAAAAGTAGTGAATGGGATTGTCTTTTTCTCCTTCCACATCGGGGGAAATTTTTAGTATTTTATAATTCTGTATGATGTTTATGGAACATTAAAAATTTTAAAATTCGTTTAATGAAAGTTTCCTTCTATTTGTAATTTGCTATATTTTAAATAATGAATAAGTATTATAGTTTCTTGAATATTTGTTTTGTATTTATTGAGCTATCCAGTTGTCTATCCTATATATTGATTTATGTGGTAAAATGCATTGATTCTTTTTGAAAGTTAAATCAACCTTGCATATCTGGAATAAATGTGGTTTGGTTATTCTTTTGGTATATTAATGGATTCAATTTGCTAATGCATTTTTTAATATTTCTTAATTTACATTTACAAGAAAAAATGTGCTTAGAATTATTGTTATGGTTTAATTCTGAAATGTCCCCCAAAAGTCACATGTGTTCAGAGGTGAGGTCTTTGGAAGCTGGCTGGATGATGGTGGGAGTGAACTGTATTCCTCAATGGGTGAATCCATTCATTAGTCCATAACTGAATGGGTTCTTAGAGGTGGGGCCTGATTGGAGGACAAGAGTGACTGTGGGCATGTCTTTGGAGGCTATAGCTCTTGCTCTGGCTCTGTATTTGTATATTTTGAACCAACCTTGCATACCTTGGATGAAACCTACTCGATCAGGGTGTATGATTTTTTCAGTGAAAAATGATTTGTCACATTCTGTTTGCCAGTATCTTGTTGAGGAGTTTTGAATTTATGTTCCTTAGAGAAACTGGTCTGTAGTTCCCTTTTTTTGGTTGGATGCTTGTCTGGTATTGAGATCAAGGTAATGCTAGCTTCCAAGAATGATCTTTGAAGTACAGTTCTCCTTCCCCGTCCCATTAAAGAGTTTGAGGAGTACATATTGGGTTATTTCTTACCTGAAATTCTTGTGGAATTCAATAATGAATCTTCTGAATCCTGAGATTTTCTTAGCTGATTTTTTTTATTACTGTTTTAATTTCATTGCCTTTTCAATGTTTAGGAAATTTTCTGCTATTCCTTCTGTAAAAATAATTTTATGGCCTTTGTACTGTCTAATGCTTTTTTTTTTTTTTTACTAATTCCCATTATTCTTAGATTAGTTTTCTTTGCATCATCTAGCAGCTGTTCCATCCATTTTTATATTCTCTAGTGGTTTTAAATGGCCTTTCTATACTTGGTCTCCAACCTTTCACATTTTTTGCTTCTGTTGCCTATACTTCCAATACAGCTTTTAATCTCTTGGGTTTCCATTTGGTACATTTTATGGTCTCTATTTATTTTCTATGCTTGACATTTATGTTTTGCCCCATTTTCTCCAGCTCCACTAGCTTTTTATTAGTGTCTTTTGTTGACTTGCTGATCTTTTTTTTTTCACAGTAGGGTCAGTCTCTGTTTAGTTATTTTTCTCTCAATTTGCCAAGAACTTTATTGATCTGTTTTGTTACCTCTCTTGGAATCTTTTCAGATGTTTCTGTTGTACAACTTCAGATTTCCTCCCACTCAAAAAACTCTAGATTGATTTTGTGGGTGTTGGAAGATTTTAGAGGCATTTTGTTGGCTTGCTTTCTTGTTTTTTTTTCTTTTGTTTGTTTTCTGTTCTGGGTTTTGATGGCTGGTTATAGGAGGTAGTGTTCTTGCAGAGATATCTTCTGAGTGTGGATAACTATTGGCGTTTGCTTGTGTTCTGGGATCCAGCTACTCCTGTTTATTTCAGTGGTGAGGTTGCAATTTATTTGGCCCAGTGTCCAGCTCTTCAGGAACGGGCTGCAGTATTGTTTAGGACTCCAGGTTATCCAGATAATGTCACAGAAAGAAAACCAGTTGATCACAACAACCATGTCACCTTGGCTACAGTAGTGAAGTCAGTAGCACTAACAGCATCAAAGAAAAGCTAAGTACTTACAAACCTTAAGATCTGCTCATGAACCACCCTTAATGAAAGGAGGTATCTGTGATTTTAGTATGGACACTTAGGAAACAAGCTGTTGATCTACAGTAAGTCAGACCACTGCCCTTTGTTGGATGTAGGAAGCTGTGCTAGCACTCAAGCAGATCGTTAGTCTTGATTTGATACCTTCTGATCCAGCCCCCTCTGACCAAACCTGGCCTGCCACACCGAATGCACACCCTGTGATCTTACTGCCCTGAGCTTGCACATCTGAGGGGGCCTCAAGGAATCTCATGGGACCTATGTCTAGACCTCACCCTTTCTGAGCCTATCTCCTGTGGCTGTCAATCACTCAGTATACTAGGGTAGCACATCAGTCCTGGAGTAAAACTCCTCTGAGGTGCTGGTCTCATTTTCAATCAGGTTAGTTGTTTGGCTATCACCTCTGACATTCTGTGCTGAGGAGAGCCAAAGTGCAGAATTGGCTAGGAATTGGTAGTTTGTCCACAATAGTGGGGTGGGCGGGTAGGTCTCTTCCACTCATTCCAGTGGAGTGTAAGTTTCTTTCTCTCTCTCTTCTTTCTCCCTCTCTCCCTCTTTCCCTCCCTTCCTGTAGTATTTTTGGTTTTGTTTATCAGTCTTTCTGGAGGTATACTGATTTTACTGATTTTGCAGTCTTTGCAGAATATCAGTTTTATTGCTTTGTTATTATCTTTGTTTCTTATTTCATTCATTTTTACTCATCCTTTTATCATTCCTTTCTACTTTACTTGGGCTTAATTCACAGTTATTTTTTCCAGCTTTAAAGACTCCAATTTAGATAATTTAGCATTAGTTTTTTTCCTTTTCCAGTATGTGTATTTAAGACTACACAATAACAACTCCCTTCTAGGCCATGTTTTTGTGATAGCCAATAGACCTTGATAGGTTGCGTTTTCGTTATCAGTCATTCAAAATATTTTTTATTTTTAATGGTTTTTTATTTGACCCAGAAAATACTTAGAAGTATATTTCTTTATTTTTAAGTACATATTTTCTAACTGTCTTTTTAATTATTTAAAGCTTAGTTCTACTTTGATCACAGTTTAATCTTTTGGAGTTTGCTTAGAACTCTTTGGGGCCAAGTATATGGATAAATCTGGTTGATTAAGAGAAATCTGCGAAGTTGGATGCAGTGGTGCATGCCTGTATCTCCAGCACTCAGGAAACTGAGGCAAGGATTCAAGTTCCAGAGAATTTGGCATACTTACCACAACCCTGTCAACAAAGAAGGGAAGAAAGAAAGAACAAAAGAGAGAAAGAAAGAAAGAAAGAAAAAAAGAAAGAAAGAAAGACATCTGCATTTTTTGCAGTACTCTATGTAGGTACACTTGTCAATTAGCTGAATCTATACCGTTAATGTCTTAGGTATACTGAATGATTTTATATAAGCTTGGTTTCTCAGTTATTAAGAAAGGTAAATTTGTTGGGCATTGGCTGGTGCCTGTAATCCCAGTACTTGGGAGGCCGAGGCAAGAAAATTTCTGTGAGTTGGAGGCCAGCCTGGGTTAATTAGTGAGTTCACTTCCAGGCTGAGTTACATAGGGAAACCCTGTCTCAAAAACCCAAAAAGAAAGAAAGAAAAAAAAAAAGAAACAAAGAAATGAAGGAAGAAAGAGAGAAAGAATGGATGAAATTTCTTCTATTACTGTACATGTGTCTATTTCTCCTTTTAGTTCTTTCAAGGTTTTTGTTTTTGCTTTATGTTTCCATCTATAATTTAGTGCATGATAAACTCAGCGGTTGAGCATTTATACCTTGTGCATATTTAATGTGCACAAAATAGTATTATATACATATACCTAGTGAATTAATTATTACAGTGAAACATTTTTATATTCTGTCACCTTCTGTTACTTTTACATGCAAATTCAGAGTACCTAACATGTCTCAGCACGGTTTCAGTATGTATCATTAAACACCGTCTTTATAAAATGGAGCGTTTTAAAATCTTTCTCAAAATTGCCTTGCTAATCATTATGAAGTGCTTTTGTTTTCTAGTAATGGTTCTATTGGCAGTCTGCTTTAACTGAAGTTAGCATAGTCACATGGCCCTTTCCTTTATATAGTGTCTGCCTGGTAGGATCTTTATCCAGGGTTTTACTTTCAATCTTTCTAAGTCTGTACAGTACATAGGTTTAAGGTCTGTCTATTATAAGCTTCAAATAATCAGATTTTTTTGTTTTTATTTTCCCCTCAATTTTATGGTCTAAACCTTCTAATTAAGATAGTGAAGTTGTAAGCATAATTATAAAAATACTTTTTTTCTAGGTGCAGGATTATATCAAATACAAATTTTCTTATTCACCTCTCATTTGAATACTGTATTTTACAGACCTTAGAGCTCTGTGCTTTCCAGTTACTTCTGTTACTTTCAATAACTGTAAGCATACAGATACCATTTACTTGCATTCTATTTCTATTGTTTCCATGGAGAGGTTAGCTATCAGTTTTATTCATTTATTTTTTTTTCTTTGAAGTAATGTGCCTTTTTACTTCAGCAATGGTTTTCCTCACATATGAGTTTTCAGGAGTTGTGTTACGTTGTTCCTAGAGTGATTTTTTTTCATTTATCCTATTTGGAATTTTATTTTTCAAATCTATGCCTTGATTCCTCATCATGTTTAGGGCAGTCTGGTTCATTATTCTTTTAAGTATTCCTTCTGTCTTGCATTCTCTGTCCTCATGTTCTGCTTCAGATTACATGTATCACAGACCATTTTACTATATCCTTTTTTTTAATGCCTATTTTAAAAAATACATTGTCATTATCTTTCTTTTTATGCTTTACACCAATGATCTTTTGCTCTCACCTTCCTAGATTATTTCCTGACATGTCTTTTTTGTTGTTAAGCCCTCCTGTTTATTTTTTACACTCAGTCACTGGGTTTATATTCAATTCCTTTGTATAGTTTACAGTTTACTGTGAATTTTTGCATCTTGTTTGTGTTCTTACACATATTAATTACATTTAGGGATCATATTTTGTAACTCTATTTGACTTGGGCTTGAATCCTTTCTTATTGTTTGGTTTTTCTCTTGTTCTTACGTATAATATGTCTGGCAATTTTTTTAAATGGTGCATATCTTGTATAAAATTACAGAAATTCTTGATGATATTTTCTACTAAAGAGCCTATTCTGAACTATCCTGGAGACCTTGAGTGAAACAAAATTACTCAAGTGGAGGTTGTGTCAGTCTATGCTCTAACTTTGGTTTGTTTCCACCCTTGAGATGCTGTCCTTGTAAATGTGACACTGATACAGGCGCGTTTCATAAGCTCTCTCCACTGTAGTTTTCTGTGTCATCCCTATAAGACTGCTGAAAATTATCTTTTGTTTTCAGAACTTTTTCACTTGACATTTTGCTTTACTTCTTTAATTATGCAGTTGAAGAGTTCAACAAACACTCAATTAAAACCCCGTTGAATGCTGGACTCATTGAAACACCTCCCTTTTCCTTTGAGCTTTTGCTCTTCTATCCCAACTCTAATGAAAGTCCTGCACCTTATTTTCTCAGTCCCAAGAGAATTTCAAAAGCTCTTTTGACTTTTCTATCTCTTAGCATTGTGCTGCTTCTCGGATTTGCAGACACTTACTTGCAACAAAAACGTAGAAATACCTGGGCAGTAAAGTAGCTCATAGAACACATGAGCTCACCTTTCTGCTCTTTCCTTCTACTGCAAATGTTTGTCCCTAAGAAATACTTTCACATGCTTCCAGACACGTATGTGGTTGTTGTTGTTTCTGATTCAGATTTCAAAAATACTCTCAATGAAAAAATTGTTCCACTAAAAGCTACTGCATCTTGCCTGGAGATAAAATTTCCCTGCTCCCAACTTGAAAATTAATATTATATGAAATGTTTGTATTAAGACCCATGGAATGAGGAAGGTCATCAGACATTAAAAATAGCAACATTCCATTGATGGGAAAATTATGGTTAAATAAAATACTTAAGAATGTTTACTATGAATCAAAGGTGGAACTAAGTTTTTGATAATGCAGTGATTTTAATAATTACTTAAAATACTGATAATTTAAGACAAAATACAGTCTTTTAATCTCATATCATGTATACTTTTGTAGGAAATTCAGAACAAACCATCTGAATCATTAGAGACAATTTCACAGTATAAGTATACAATCCAGAAAATTTCACATTCCATTTCAGGAGGTGGTGGACTATAGATAGAGGACCAAATTCAGACCTTATGCTATTTTTTTTTTTTTTTTTTTGGCGCTGGGAATTGAACTAGGGACCTTGCACTTACCAGGCAGGTGCTTGTGCCATTGAGCTATGTGCCCAACCCCTTTATGCTATTTTTGTAAATAAAGTTGCACCTAAACACAGCACCTTCTTTACTTTTATTTTACTGGAACAACAGAGTAGTTGTAACAGTATGTGATCTATACAAGACATTCACTAAATAACGTTTACAAAAAATCCTCTGCTAACACTTTTTCTACTTTTATGATTGTTTTTGGCCATTTTCCTGTGTTCATAGAAAATTCTAACAAATCTCACATATTGAAACTACTTTTTAAAAATGTTCTGGGTTCTTTGATAACTATTTGTCCTTGACTGTTCAGTTTCGAGGGCTTTCTTTCTGTGACTTCAATCTTTAATTATTGCTGTTATAGACACTGACCCTGCAACAAGCTTCATTTTCAGTTTTGCAACTGGCATGATCTTCTATCTCCTATGCAAAATTCTTGTGCCATTTGTTGTATCTTTTCTTATCCTGGACAAAATTTTATCTGGCTAGATTGTGACTGAAAAAAAAAAAAAGAATTTTGAATCATTGCCAGTTTTAGAGCCAGCAAGCTCAACAGGGGAAAGCAATCATTTTCATGTCTGGAGTTGTCCCTTGAGGCATTTTACTTCTCAAGGACTGTCCCTTAGGGAATATTGGGCCAAGCGAAGGATTCCTGAGAGAAGCAGAGGGCGTAAAACAGCCACCTATAGTCTTTATGTATTTGTCAGCTTAGATTTCTCAATGAAGATAGATTTTTGAAACCTTATTCTTCCTTTCCTCACTGCATCTTCTCCTTCTGCCCTCATGTTTATGGTGGTCCCTCAGTGGGGTAGCATATCCTCCACGCATTTGCTCCTCCAGCTCCACCATAATGCTAACGGGATTTTAAAAGTACTGGCTTTCTGATTTGAATTACATGTAAGTGTTTTGTAGTAACCAGTACTTATTTTGGATCTTTGTGTAAGTAATTGAATAGTCATTGACCAAAGATAATTGGTTGACAGCGTTCCATTGTTCTTGGATAAATAGAGTCTGAAGATTGAGTTTGAAGTGGCAGAAGAATCCTCTTCGAAATGTGAAGGGCAGATTTATAGAATTCATTTCTGAGATGCCAAGATAGCATTTTAATACATGCAATATAAATTCTTCTCTTGGTTTTAGCTATGTTTTGTATTTACTGTAAACTTCTTCAAATGACAAAGCTTATGAGTGGACAAAACTTAGAAGCTTAAAACCAAAGATATTCAAGGATTATCTTACCAAAGAAACTCATTTTCCTGGCAGGAGTTCTCATTAGGGGAGTAAGATTGCACATCTGAAGCCACTGCATTGACAGAAATTATTTTGTCAATGAATCATTTCACTGACAAAGTCAGCTATAATCTGATAGATTCTCCTACTGTTTAGTCAATCTGGTTACTTAAACTATAATCTGGAGTTAAAGTGTTTTTGTCAATTCTGGTAGGTTTTCTGCATGTTGTACTGAACATACACACGGGGTTATGACAGTACTAGTGACATAAAAAACCTCAGGTGTGATGAACCAACTGAAATAAAAATGACACAGCAAAGACAGCCAGTTAATTTTGCAAAACCACACCTTCAGATGAATGCATGGGCTTATTGACCGCATAACTGACTTCAAACCAGCTGAATTTCATGATGGAATTTCACTGTAATCCCATGTAGATGGGTAAATGCTTTATACAATGACATGTCTCTGCAGCCACAACCCGTCATCTGCAATAGACAGAAGTATCAGATGTGACCAGAGATGTTGTGAGACTATTTCATAGGAATGATAATCTTTTTTTGGATTATTGACCAAATTCTTGTTTCTATCAGATGTGGAGGACTTAGAATTTGGATTTAAACTTATATACCTTGGACATCTATTTGAAGAACCAATTTGTGACTCTTACATTCTGTTCTCTGTTTTTATTCAACTATACTGATTTGAATGGAAGGCAGTATTTTATTTGAAAAAGCTATTGATGGGTTTTTAGGGACAAAAAGCACCTAATTACAGGTAGAAAAATTCCTCCAGCACTCCCCTATTTTTGAAAGATAAATGAGGATTCTGTAGATGTTTAACCAACAACAATTACGTTTCCATTTAGTTCATGCTATTGAGGTTGATTTGTGTGTAACTGCAGTGAATTGCTTATGTCCAGAATTGGGGTGTTTTGCTTGTAATTGTAAGAAAGCACACTGGCATTTACACCTGCTAACTATAGGCTTTCATTAAGATGATTGATTGCTTGCATTGATTTAGTTGATACGTGGGCATTCATGTGGTGTGAGCTTTCACTTTACAATGTACACAGTTCGTCATTTGAGCTCTTGCATCACAACTAATGGTATTTTGAGCATGCATTCTTCCAAAAGAGATTTCTGATTAGGTAAATTTATTATTGTTGAAGGAATAAGATATTCACCACTGAATGCTTTCCTGGTTTGAGGGAAGGTGCATAATATGTACTATTATTTTTAACATTTAGATACCTCTTTTATTTAATATCAATAATTATCAGTTTATTTAAACTTTTAGAATTGAGGACAGATTTATAATCAGAGGGACGTTTAAGGTTTAACACTAAAAATAGTAGAGCCAAATCACACTGCTTTTTTTCATACTTCAGATTACATTTTGAAAGTGCTTTTGAATGTCTCATCTATCAAATCATCAAATTTAGTGAATTCTTGCATATTAAAAAACCTGATTCAGGAAAAAAAAATATATGGATATAGTATATCCATCCGTCCGTGTGTGTGTGTGTGTGTGTGTATGAGAGAGAGAGACAGAGAGAGAGAGAGAAAGAGAGAGAGAGAGAGGGAGAGAAAGAGATTTGGTATAGAATAAGAGAAATGCAGTCAACCAAGTACACATACTGAAAATTTCAGATAAATTTTTTTATTTTTGGTAAGTATGATTTCTAGAATCTGGTACAAATTTCTAGAACTTATAATTTGCAAGCAAAAAGGCTTATGTACTTCCAGTTAATAGTGTTTCCGTGAAATATGTCTTAATCCTAACCCAAGTACTTGTCACTATAACTTTATTTGCAAATAAAAGGGTCTTTGCAGATATAATTAAATTAAAAATTTAGAAATGATATTATTTCTAAAATATGTGTAAATCCTAACGTGAGTACTTGTCACTATAACTTTGTTTGCAAAAACATGGGGTCTTTGCAGCTATAATTAAATTAAAGATTTAGAAATGAGATTATTTGACTTTAAGGTAGGTCCAGAATCCAATGACTGGTGTCCTAAGAGGAAGGGAAAGAGGTGACACCTGTGAGATCTCTTGAAGAGCGAGGCAGAGACAAAGGCGACCCTCTGCAAGCCAGGCCTGGGGTGTGGAACCCCCAGAAGCTGGAGGAAGCTGGAGGAGGTGAGGGTCTTCTCACTTGGAACCTTCAGAGGAGCTGTGGCCCTGCTGACAACTCTTTTTTGGATTTCTTTCTGGCTTCCATAACAGTGAGAAAAGAAATTGTTGCTGTTTTAAATTACCATGTAGTTCCATAATTTGGTGCAGAAGCCCTAGGAGACTGAGGCAGGGCTCGGGTTGGAATCCAAATGAGTGATTCTGTGAGCCCCTGGTGTGACTTGATCCGAGGACCCTGACCGTCACGTGTATAAAATACTTCCTGAATCACCGCGAAGATTTCTCTCAGTGTTAGTATCTTCGACACTTGATTCATGGAATCTCTGTACTATATTTTGATTTACTTGTTTTGAAAATGTAAGCCAAAAAATTACGAGTTTCTATAAAACCGTCCTAGTCAAATTTCAACCAACTTTGCCTTGACTTAGCTATTTTATTTAAATTATTCTAAAACTCACTTCATAGTTTCTGTAGTTATCCCTTTAGCTTTCATAGAATACTTATAAACTTGACTTATGATTATATTTTATTTTAATATGATTGTATTTATGTGTCCTACACACAGAGTGTTCGCTCAATAATAAAATGAACACATATACAGATGAAGTTTTTGCTCTTTGATATGAGAATAACAGGGAATCAGGAGGGCAAGTATCTTATCATTGCTCTTACTGTACTTACTGTTAGTACACTCAGGTGAGGGTTTGACTGCGCAAAGGTGAGCTCATAACAAACTGTTTCTTGGCTATAAATTGTATCTCCTCAACTAAGTAATAAGCTTTCTGAAAGCAGAAATTGGCTTGAACCTTACACCTGACCATTGCCTTTCCAGGAATGTCTCTGGTATAGTTTCCTGGTAAATGCTAATGCCACTGAATTAATGTGTAGGTTTCTGACTTAGATTTTAGTACTTTATATCATGTCCTGAACTTTCTATGGAATGTAAGACTGTGTGGAAATAAAAATCCTCAACCCTTACTCCAACATTCGTTACTTAATTGAGTCTCAAATTTTGGGAGAAAGAAATCAGATATTATAGAGAAGAGTTTATAAACTGTAATCAATTATTTAGGAGTCTACGAATCTCATAAAGATACATATATAAATATTCCTACAGGAAGGTAACCACAGACACTAAATTTGTGACAAAAGTTTTTGGGGGGAAGATAGGAAAGAAACAAGATGTAGTGATTCCAAGATGGCTCTATACATTGAAAATCGGGCAGTTTTTCAGCTCACAGCAGGGCACGGATAACTTCAGGCCAGTGCGAGGAGCAAAAAAGGCACGGATTGGTCACTGTATTGAACTTGAGTATTTCTTATTTTAATTGACAACATTCACGTCTTTGAGCTTCTCATTTAGACTTTGATAAAATCAACTTGCATAGGCAGATGGCAGGCTGTTATTTTTAATTCACAAGCCATGTTAAATGTATGCCATATGTTATAGAACTTTTCAGGCTCAGCCTTTTGAGTGCTACCACAATAAACTCACCAACTTGCAGAAAAGGAAATCTGACAGGAAGAATTATGCACTTGTGGGTTACATTTTTGAAAACCGAAGTCAGTTACTTGTCTCTTTGCCTGATTTAAGGAGGGGGTGGGTGAGGAAGAAAAACCTCTCAGCAAAATGAGAAGCCACACATTGAAATGGTAATGTCTGTGTAAAAGAGAAGTGGGATTAGGAAGTCTGATTGCTGCTTTGTACTGAGAAGTGATATGTCGTTCAACAGTGTGACACCTCGGGAGAATATAGAAGGCAGCCCATTATGGTTCATAAAGCGACTGAAACATGAGTTCTAATTTGTGTACTGCCCATGATCTCAAGAGAAGACTGACCTCTCTATCCCTCAGTAGTACATATGTGAAAAAAAAATAAAGTAGATGGTCTCTAAAACCCCTTCCAGAACTGACATAGAATGGACATTTGTACTTTATATGCTACAAATCACATCTTATATTCTTGGTTGTTTATGGTTAATTACCACCATCTTTATAGGTGCCATATTATAGATAACTGCTCTTTTTAGAGCAATTCTTCATTGGAAGGTTCTATATTTCATGAGCCTTTCTTAGATTTTTACTAGTGAAAGTCCCCATAATTGTTCCATAGAGTTTGTTGAGCTGCTTTTATGGGATCTATTTATTTATATCTATATCTAAGATCTATATCAATTGAGATTTAATATTTGAGACGTAGTACTGTTAACGCAGATATAAGTTATTCTTTTGGTCACCTGCTTGTCCTATGGCAGAAAAGTCAGTTTCTGGAGAAATGACTGTAGGCTGTGACGGGGATCTGGGAAGGCAGTGATCTTTGCCCATGGATGAGAATTTTGTTAGAGTCTACATATAGTAACTTTTAATAACATTACTGATATTCACATATAATATCTATTAAAAATATTTTTAAAGCTCTAAATTGCCTTTCTGTTTCCATATATAGAATAAGAAAGTCTTCCTGCTACCTGAGCAAAATGTGAGAGGGGATTGAATGGTGACATCAGAAATATCTGAAATGTGTGGGTGGATCTAGGCAGTAGCGAAGGAAGGAAGGGTTCCAGGAAGAAGACAAAATTTCAGAGAATGATTTGTGCAGAGCTCTTCCTATCTACTCCCAGGGTCCTCGTCCTTTTCAGTACTCTACTCTCAGTGTGGGAAACCTCAGTATGACAGCCGTGCTCAGCAGGTGTCAGGAGAGTTCTGCCAGGGCTGACCCGGCACCTGTGGGGTGTGGCGTAGGCAAGTAGCTGAGTGCCACTGCTGAGGTCTGAAATTCTTTCACAAAGCCTTCATTTCTTTAAGAGGGGGATGACCCAGGAAATGTGCGTGTTTTTTTTTTTTTTTTTTTTAACCTCAGAGTCAGCTTTGTATAATACTCAGGCTCTTATGGTTTTCCTAGTCCAACATGCAGTTCTTTCTCCTGCCTGGCTTGACTTTGGCCCCTGCAAACCACACTAAAAGAGAGCTCCCCGGTTCTGTGTCCTGCCTGCACACACCTCCTCCACTGTGCTCTCCTCTGCACACCTGTACACACACACACAGAGTGCAGGCCAAGTGGCTTTAGGTGTTGCCATTACCAGCATTCCTGCACTGTGCAAACTGCACGTCCCTGAGTACGCATCCTCCGTCCCCCCCTCTGTGTTTCTGTCTTTCCCTCACCAGGAGCCTGAATTCCTGCAGGGTAGAGACTCAGTCCTATTCACCTTTATCTACCCAAGGTCTAATAGGAGTTGGTACGGAGTGAAGCACGATTAGATGTCTTCTGGGTGAAAAAGATGAAGAGAAGTGCAGTAAGTATGAATTAAAGAACAACCTATCTGCTTAGGTTGAAAACTCCCTCAATTTCTTGGTTATTTATTTATTTGGTAGTTCAGTAGGCACTGAATTCTTGAAATGTTTTATTGCACGTGTTATGATGTCTGAACTCAAACTTCCCATATAGTCTGTGTATGTATATGTGTATGGAAATCTGCACATGTGTGTATAGAATGAAACTGTTAACCTGGAAATTATTTGTTTCACAGTGTTGGTTTAGTCATTCCCACTAATCTTTTTGTTGCTTTCCAAGTTTCTAGAGCATTTTATATTTAGATATCTGGTCAAAGTGTGCTGCACTGCCAACTGCAGTTGAGATTTGAAAGTCCAGAATAGATGGACCAGATGGGCATCTTCCCTCACAGCAGAGATTCCCAAAGTGCATTCAGCAGAATATTTATTTCATGGGGTGCTAAATGGGATGTTACTAGGTGTTGTGAGAAAAGGAAGAAAGACAGTGACACAGAGAGAGAGAAAGAGAGAGAGCATGAGGGAGAGGGAGAGAGATCTCATCATATATACGACAGTTAGGCAGATTTATCACTTAAGATTTCTTGTTTCATTTTCGAGATACGGTCTTGTTATGTAGTTCAGGCTAGCTTTGAACTCACTATGTAGTCCGGGCTTCCCTTCAACTTGTGATGATCCTCCTGCCTCAGCTTCCTGAGTGCTGGGGTAACAGGCATACACTATCATGCCTGGCTATCACTTAAAATTTTCCAGAACTTTGAATTTAACAATGTGCTTTGAAAATGAAACATATTGATTTGAGAATTTCTAAAATTTACTGTTTCATACAACTTTTAATTTGCAAAACATTTGTCATTGAGAGTTGTTTTTCCAATAAAATGGTAGGAAATCGCTGGATAGGAAATGATAATGGAAGGACATGAGCCTGTCCCATTATGCCACACTTTGTGAATTCACAGGCACTTGTGGCCGTAATAATTCTGAGATCTCATTTGTCCTGAACTCTTGCATGTGGTTGTTTCTAATTTTTCTGGATTTGATTTAACATCTGACTTCTGGACACAGAAGTCCATTCGTCTTTCTGGTCCCCATATTTTCTTATCTTTTTTCATCAAGTGTCTAGGTGTGAAATCAGAGTCTCCTTAAGATATTTTAAGCAAAGAAGATCTAACTTGGGGAGTCATTTAGAAGTGTTTAGAAAGTCTTGAAAGCAAATAGGTTGAAAGAGAGGGGGAGCTGGACAACACCAAGTTTTTCCATTTGTTTGTTCATTCTTTTAAATTCAAAATCTGGAAGCTGCTGAATGCCCACCCTGAGACTCCCGGCCCTGGTGCTGCCTCTGTAGCACCTGGAAGCACACGGATGTCAGACTCCAGAGTGTCTAGCATGTGCCTCTAGGAGTCTGCGCTCCCACTGCTGAGACTGTGAGTGACACCTCGAGCCCACAGTTACCCGCAGCTGCCCTTAGCTGCCAGTGGCTGCAACTCCCGAAGCGTTGACCAACAGAAGCAAGGTTAGCTGCCTTTTCCCTAATCCCCAGACAGCTGCTTCTGCCTATCATTCCCAGGCATCCTCGGACAGTCACCTGGTGCATGTGTTTCAGAAACGCAGCATCCATCAGGCTCATAGTTGGATCTGGAAGAAATCACAATGAGGCAGGAGGGGCGGTGAAGGCAGATGATACTTAGAAGCCCAGTTTACTTGTTTCGGTGCTCAGGGTCACGAGCACCTTGATGTTTGTTCTTTAGTTTTTACCCTAGAATAAGAGGCTTTGAATGTCTGATTCAAAAAATGTCCTGTCACTTTCATAAACAGTGACAATCAACTGAACTACTAGTGCACTTTTTTTTTTGCTTTGTAAAATTGTCCACTATAGGAATCCCCTAGGCGAAATCACTGTGACCTGCAGATTGCTTCTTCAGGGAGCATACTTCCTCATGTTTACTACTGCAACTTCTCTCCACTCCCCAGTCTTTCTCTGCTCTCTTCAAAAAACTTCAATCTTTAATTAACCCCAGTCAGTTAAATTTTTTTCTAATACAGGCAATCCTGGAGAATGTACACCATGTAAACTAGAAGCCTCTATCAGAGTAAGTTAAAAACACCAGCCTCAAGTCATCTACTCTCTTGAAAGACAGTGCCTTCTGGAGCCCAAACCTTTCTCTCCATCTTCACTGCTACTCTAGTTTGGGTCTTCATTTTTCTCCCAGTTACACTAGAACTCAGTCTCCTGCCATGATCCTGAAGGCTGTGTATGCAGTGATGCTACTCTACCTCTCCAAATTCATCTCCAGTCTCATCCTTCTCCTTGCTCACTGCCCTCTAGCATCCTGGGTTTCCTTTTGCTTCTTAAAATACATCAGTTTCTTCTCATTAAGATTATCATTCTCTCTTTGCTTTCTGTTGTTCTCTTCTAACGATTTAACTCTGGGCATTTTGTCATCTTTCAGTACTGGTCAGTGATTTACCCTCATGGCTGTACTTAGCTCCTTCTGTTGTCCTCATGTAGTATTTATTTTGCTTTCATCTAAGCAGTGATTCAGTTTGTGACTATATTATTTTAGTGACTGATTGCTCCTATCTCTTCTAGGTTGTCAATTTCATAAGAGGCAAACTTACCTCACTCAATATATCAATAGCAATGTTAGTCCCCTGATGTTTAGTAAATACTAAGCAATATTTGCTGAAACAACGAAAGCATGGAAAGTGATGCTGAAGTGGAATTGTAGGAGGAATTTGGTAAAGGAGTGTGGTTGTTTGAATTTCATATGTTGGGCTCCAATGAGGAGGCTAGATAGGCAAGTAAGAATTTCAAGTAGAATTTGGAGCCTAATGATCTGTGATTAATATCAGCCTTATAGAAGTTCATCACCAGCTGAATGATGAAGGTGTTCTGACAATACTTACAGGCCAGGCTCACAGGGAAGCCCTGTTGTGAAACTGTCGGCAGATGACTAACACGATCAGCAGTTTTTCTTTAGAAGCCTAGATCTTGGCATGCGGGTTATTTATAAACCCTGAAGAGTTCCGGGATTTGCATCATTTTATCTTGTAACAGAGGGCTAAAACTTTTAATATGGACAGCACTGGAGAAAAACCATGGCTAATTCCATATCTAACTGTCTGCTTCCTTAGATATTAAATAGGAAAAAAGAATGCCTGAGAGGTTACCAAATATTTCACTCTCCTTGGCCTAGGAATTCTTGGGACTGGTCAGAGGTTGGATAATGTTCTTCTACTAATAGGAGAGAAAGGATGGTATAAAAACTTTCTCTTTCTTTATTCTACCAAATCTCCTTGAGTTTTCATGGAAATCGGAGCAGAAAGGCCATTGATAGGCAGTCAAAGATTGTTAATCTTTCCTGCTATGCTTTGGCTAATTACAGTCAAGAATGTATAGGTGGAGTTTACTATCAATTTGGGAAGATTTAAAATGTGTTATTTTTCAAAAATTTTTTTTTATTACTGCAGTTTCCCTGAGTACCATTAAAATAGAAAATAAAAACTGAGAAACTAAAATTATGCATTATCTTACCACAATTGCTGTGCATATCCTTATCTGAGTCTGACTTCTATTCCTCCTAAGTCAAAGAGCTTGTCTTCATGCAAGCTCCTACACTTGGGAGGAAAGGGCCGACAGACAGGTAGGACACTTCATTGTATTTTGCTACTTTTAGGGTAATGAAAACCATTTATCCCACTTCCCCAAGAGCTGGAATAGGTGGTGTTTTGAATGGAGAAGAGCAAAAGATGGCCACATTTTGGGGAATCCAGAGGAGCTGACGGGAGAAAAGGCAAAGAAAGGATGAAAGATGACCCTGGGGGGATAAACACAGCGAGGTCCCTTGAGCTGTTGCTCTTTTATTGAACTTTGTCTTTCTATTGTAGCTTTTATGTTTTCGCTTGAGAGGTTTTCTAAAATGTGAACCTGAAGACTCTAAAAGGTACAAATTCAAAGGAAAAGGGACATGAAGAATGTTGGACAATCTTTTTTTTTCCAAAGTAGCAGCATATAGTTTATCGATCTCATTATTTTTCTTTCTATTGTTTTTCCTGATAATCATTAGTAATGCTCAAGTTGAGGATTGTTGGAGTTTGTTCTTATTGATAGAAATGTTATAATTGCTAAATTATAACCAACCAGAAATAGTTGGAGGATTACTTAATTGTTTCAAATATAGCAATTTTCCTTCCAGTTCCTGATTCTGAATCCCTCTGTGTCCCACAGTACTGTATGGAAGACATAGTAGGATACACTAACTACAGACCACAAATACCACACTTCTGTAGCCAAAGTTTGGTTCTTCAGCATTCAGAGTTCCTTAGCATTCAACTCAATAGTGTCTTTTGTACTAAAAGACAGAATTTTAAATACTAAAGCCAGCTGCATAGAAGCAAACCTTTCTTTGATACTGAGAGCTTTACCTTCTATGACTTTTCAAACAAGTAATACATAGTAATAGAAATATAGCTGCTATACCTTTTCTACAATAAACATAGCATTTGTATGCTAATATTGTATAATACTTCAATGCATTTGGTCAACACCTAACTATAGATTATTGAGAATTGGTAAATATATGGAGACAGAAAGAACTGTTCTAAACATTACTCTTGAATTGAGCCAGTAATAAAAATGCAGAATAACCAGGGAAGTATGCCATTTCTCAGAAACACCATGATATCATCCTAGAAAGAAAAGGTAATTCTCCTCTACTTTACCAGAAGATAGTAGTTTTGACTCTATTTTGCAGCCTTTAAATTGATAAAATTACAGCAATATTAAATTTTCCTTATTTAAGAAGCTAACTAAAGCCATCCCTCTTATTCTTGGCTTTGCTTTTCATAATTTCAGTTACATTCAGCTGTATTTTGAAAGTGCTAATTTTTCTTTTGACTCTTTAAAGGCAGACTATGTTCACATAAATTATATTATAGAACATTGTTATAATTTTCTACTTTCCTATTAGTTATTATTGTTAATCTCATGAGCTTAATTTATGAGTCAAAACTGTCATAGGAATATAAATATAAGAAAAAATACAGCATACGGTTTAGTATTACTTAGTATTTATAGGGTTAGGTGTAATTTCAAGCATCTACTAGGAATCTTGTACTATATCCTTCACGGAATGGAGTATCACTACGTAAGTATTTCATCTCACAAAATGAGTTCATATTTGGCTTATGTATACTGAAATAAGAAAATCACTTGAACAGTGACACAAAGGGCAATGCATTTCAAAACACAGTACAACACACACACACACACATTTATGTTCACACACTGACAGAGAGCTATAAAGAGCGAGCTTAATTGATTGTGCTAAATGGTTTCCTTTTAAATTATAAAAAAGTAGTTTTTCTTGCAACTTAAACGGGTCACATTTTATAAAAGAAAGGAATTTCTTCTCCTGTGTATTTATGGTGAAGGAAAGAATTTTCATTAGGAATAAAAGACAGCGGAAGATCTTTCTGTTCTCTCTTTCACATATTAGAGACATGTACTTAAATTTCTGTATGTTCCATATCTCCTAAAACAATAAAAGTAAGCTGGTTTTGTATGAAATTTATCAGAACCAATTAGAGGGAAGATCTTTACAGAACTTTTGCCAAAAGGTGCTTAGCTTCAAGGAGTGGTTTATATTCCATCTATCTTAACTCAAATTGTGATACATTTTAGATATCATTAAGTTTTTATTGACTTCATCAAATTGCATTGGATCAAAAATAAAATTTTCACATTTTGTCCATAATAAATATTTCCTTTAACCCTTGGATATCATAACAATCATTAATTTTTCTACCTTACATAATTTTAGAAAAAAGCAACTATTAATGATATAGCTTAGTTAATGTTGGCTATCCCAGGTATGTCTAATTCTTTTATAGTTCTAAGAGAGTCATATGTGTGTGTGTGTGTTTGTGTGTATGTGGTACAAAGTGATTGGCAATCTAAGCATCATTTATTCAAAATATTTCCTTGCTTTCTTCCTACAAAGTACTGTCCTAGGTGCTACATTATGCAGTAGGGAGAGAGAAATTCCTTGCAATAGAGCTTGCATTCTAGTAAGCAAAGAAGATGAAATATGAAACATGCCAGGTTGATTTTAAAAAAGGAATCCAGTTTATTTCTTATTATCCCAAACAGATCTTTGTGTTACAGTTAGTTTGAGATATGTAACTTTTGCTCAAACCTCATGAAAAAGCACTCTTTACTCTTATCTTTGTGGTATCCCTGCCGGCCACAGCGCTTACAGTGGTGAGCAGGCCTTACCCAACGTACAGTGAGAGGCAAAGCAGAGAGAGATCTTACAGCAGGGACTCAGCAAACTCTAACACAAGGTCTTGTTATGCCTCAGTTGGACTGGAGTTTTCCTCTTGGATGGATCCTGTTTATTGGAGAGGAAAGGGGAAGAGAGGAGAAGGATGTGATGGCTAGCAGAGTCAGAAATACATGATGCAAGCCGGGCGTGGTGGCGCACGCCTTTAATCCCAGCACTCGGGAGGCTGAGGTAGGCGGAGCGTTGTGAGTTCGAGGCCGGCCTGGGCTACAGTGCGAGCGCAAGGCCGACCTGAGCTACACAGTGCGACCCTGCCTCAAAAAACCAGGGCTGGGAGTTTGGCTCAGTGGCTTAAGCGCCTGTCTGGCAGGTGCGAGGTTGTGAGTTCAATCCCCAGTACCGCAAAAAAAAAAAAAAAAAAAAAAAAAAAAAAAAAAAAGCAATACATGATGCACTGTCATTCTCTTACCAGGTTTCCTTATTCGTGTACATAAAAAGATTCCTCCTACTGGGGCCACACCTCACCTCCATCGCAGACCCAGTCACTGTGTTCCTGTGGTGCTCATTGACTTCCTACTCTGGAAATATCACAAAATCTAAATATGAGTGCTCATAGCACAGGATGGCTGGTCTATGTTCTGCATCAGGGGAATCTCCATTCAATGCGCTTTCACAGCTGGGATTTTTTTTTTTTCTGTTTAATTTTTAGAGTCAAGTTACTCTGCCTAAATACGGAGTAATGAGGATGAGGTCAGTTTTTTTTTTTTTAATTCTCCTTAAGATTACAATGTATAGTCAGGTAAAAAGTACTTGGTGTACATGGTAATTATTGTGGGAACACATAATTTCTTTTAAATTGGCTGCTGCTGGTACACTAATTTAGGAGGCACTAAGTCATTTGCAAACAGCATCATTAGAAGCCAAGCCAAACAGGAAGCTGGTCTGCCTTGTAGACTTTACCAGATCAGCTTCAGGGTCCCTCTCTCTCTCTCTGTCTCTCTCTCTCTCTCTCTTTCTCATTAATTCCATTTCGGGGTTTCTGTAGCAGGTGGGGCATTTTTATCTTTTCATCTCATTAATCACTGTTGCTGGTTGCTGAGGAAAGCTCTATTAATATCTGGTCAAGAGACAGCATAATCTATACCATCTTCCAGCAGCAGCAGAACCAGCTCTGGAGCTAAGGTGTTAGTACGTAACTGGGCTGAAGTAATTTATGCAAACCAACATGATACATCTGTAAAGGAAACCTGCCTCTTCAACCCAGGAGCAAAATGACTGCTTTAACCCTGCCTGCAGGTTGGGGCCTCGGCAGAATGCTAGCATGATCAAAGTGGCATTTGCACTCCTAACATTTCAACTGTATCTTCTCTCGGTCCTACCTCTTCCTGCCGGGATCTCTGCGTGACCCTTCTACCCTGCTCCCATACAACCAATTATTCTCAGATTTTTGATTCAGACTCCTAAAATAAATGCCTCATCCCTTCCACATATATATATTTTTCCTACTCTGGCTAAATTTTTAGTTAAGATATAGAAAGTACATCTGTCAGTAGCTAGTCAAGTGACTAGTTACTAACACTAGTTACCTGAAACTTTTGAAAATCTTCATAGGCCACTGCTGTTCAGTTATTCTATTAACCAAATCTTCCATGACCTTCACAAAAAGCCACACATATTGTGTCAGTTAATATATTTTTAACATTAAAAAGGAAACCACAGGTTGACCTGTTCGTGCTCACCTGTAATCCTAGCACTCTGGGAGGCTAACGCAGGAGAATCTGGAGTTTAAGCCCAGCCAAGGAAGTTAGTGATTTAAGGAGACTGTCTTCTATAAAAAGTTAAAAAGGGGCTGAGGATGTAGCTCAGTGTAAAGGTCTCGGGTTCAATCCCTGGTACTGCAAAAGCAAACAACAAATAAATAAATAGTCTTAGCTATGACTGCTAAATGGACTACCTGATTAGAATATCCATACACTGGGAGTGTGCGTGCAACCCCAGGAAAAAATGAAAGTATCGGGCACCTAATGTTTATTTACTTCTCTGTGGGAAATCAAAGATACATGCTAGATACTTAAAATAGTCTGAGATACTTAAAATAGTCTGGGGGTCCCCATGATTAGTGTCATGGATCTAAACTAGGTGGAGACTCACGCCCGAGGTGGCCCAGGCTCCACTTCTCTTGTCCTTTTAAGAACCCAAGCTTGAAGTGCTAGCAAAGAAGGATTTCCATGTCGGAATGGCATCAGTGATGCTCTGTGTTGTTATGAAAGGAACTGTGATTGAGGTATTAAACGAAGAGACTCACAAGGATTAAGGACTATTCTGAAAGAAGGGTTGCAAAGCTTTTCGTGTGTAAGTTTTGGTTTGTTTGATTATATGAGGGTCTGGGGTGTGTGCCTGGCATGCCTGAGGCCTTAGATTCAATCCCAGCACCACCAAAAAAATAAGTTCAAAAAATAATAAAATACTGTATTATGTCAGGTGATATAGGCAAATGCCATTTAGAGCAAGTTCCAGGGATATATTGTTTTTCAGTACTAGGGACAAAACCCATAAGTGTTCTACCACTGAACTAAATCCCCAGCCCTTTCTAGTTATGTTTTAATTTACTCAACTAGGACTCAAACTTACGATGCTCTTGCCTTGAGCCTCTGGGAGTGCTGGGATTACAGGCATGTACTGCTGAGCCTGGCTTATATTTAATATTTTAATAAAATCTGGATATGATTATCACATGATTAGAAAGATGAAACAACTTTGTTGGTTAGAATTAATTTGCCTGTGGTTGCATTTATTACACGTCACTGTGGCAAATTTACTCTATAATCTGCATCTAAGCTAAGGTCTGGGGCTGTGGCTTCCCATTCAAATTTACTTACTTGGTGTACTTTACCTGTAGTGTGTCAGACACTACTGTAGCTGTCTGGGAAACCCAGGACTCCTCTAATCGCACTGGATTTATTGCTTGTCACAGGCACAACTTAGCGAAATCATAAATTTTAGAGATTAGTGAAAATAAGGATGCAAATTTTTGCTATCTAAGTGTTGGGACCCTCTAAATTCCATCTCATCTTAAGAACCTCAGTAAACACTCCATTGCTGCATTATCGGAGTACTGTGAAAATCAGGTGTAGCTTAAACTGCATGTAACTAGATAGTGATGAAAATTTTTTTCAGTTACTGAACCAACTCATGACTGCTTAGCTAGAGATAGGTAGAAGCAGGTCTCTCATGCTTCCTTGCTTTGTAAAGTCCTAATTCTCTCTAGATATTTGACTTGTCCTGGATTTGGATTATTTCTTACTCTTTCTACAATTAATATATGACCAGTATCCCCAAAGCTTGATATTGTATACTGTTTGCTTTTGTAAAAAAAAAACATTGATCCTTTCCCTCTGTGATCCTCTGGCATTACCGTTTGCCAACATTCAGTCTGTTTCAGGGACCACCTATTCTCATGTAGCTCTATCTCCCAGAGATGGCCCACCTCCAGCCTCACAGAGAAACCTAGGCAAAGGGAAAGAGAAACGGTTTCTCCTGCTAATTGAAGGAACTATAAGTTCAGTTGAACTGTGCCGTAGTACTTTGCCTTTTGCTGCAATATACTTTTTGACGTAGAAATAGAGTCATATTATTATGTTTGCTTTTACTTTGTAGCTCAGTAGTGATCTGGTAATGCTTTTCAGGACATTATCCTTATTCCTCAATGGCTCTGAATAATTAGGATATAGCAATGAATCAAAGTCTAGTACCCTGGTGGCTCCATGATGCACTTAGTTATTAGCCAATGTAGGTATTAGTTTGTTTACTTATTAAAGACCCCTCACCTACCTTGATACATCAAATTTTCTTCCTTAAAATATTCCATATGTCTAAGTTTTTCAAACTTTTATTTAGGACGATGTTCATGTTAGCCAGTTACCCTGGATTTATAGTGAACCTGGCTTGGGCGACAGAACTTCTTGGATTGAAAGCTGTTTGCATGCACTATGTAATCGAATGACATCTTCCATCTCATTTAGATGGGCTGTGACCGAATTCATAGACTAAAATGTTTCTTTACACTCCAGACTTTTCTGTCCAAACTTGTGTAAGAATAAAAAATAAAAACGGAAGCATATTGGTGGGGCAAAATGGGGCTAAGCTTTGAGTCATATGAACAGTCATTGAGAAATCAGGGTGCTTATCATGGAACTAAGAAGAACACGATAGCAATGTTTAGTAATTTGCACAACTATCTTTAGTTCATGGATTTTAATGTATTTTTCATTCATCTAGATGGCAGGACCACTGAGCAAAATTTACAAAAGGCATACTGTGGCTTCACTGTTCTATAATGCTAAACACATATCAAAATGTCACAGTGTGCTTCACTGCGATGGTTTGAACGACCCCTTACAAAGCCCTTGTGAAAATATAATTGCCACTGCAATGGCTAAAGAGATGAAGATGTTGGTGTCCAGCGGGCCGGGCTGCCGTGAATGGATGGCCGCCGCTGCTGTGGGGATGGGCGGGCGTCCTCTGCAATCTCTCTCTGGCTTCAGTGCTTTCTTGTTTTCTGCCTTCCACTTCCTCCCCAGGCAAGAGACAGCACGAGACTATTCCGTCACGTAACTTTCCACAGTAATGTATTAGCGAGTCTGCCAAATAACGTTCCGTACCCTATAGCGCTATAGCCACCCTAAAGAATTGTTTTCATCTGCTGCTTCTGCTTTGTCTTAAGCTAAGCGCAATGTTTTCAGATTATCTTGTAGAGCGTAACTGTTTTAGTTTTGGTTTCCTCGGAAATCAAACCCTAGTGTAAGTTAAAGTACTTTTTATTTGGAAAAGACAGGCAACTCTAGAATAAGAAAAGGAAAAAGTTCAAGGAAGAAGAAAAGACTTTTTCTACACATGCCAATTATGACTGGAAGAATGATATTCCATTAAAGATATTTGTGTCCAAATCCTTGGAATGGTGAATATGCTATTTTACGTGGAAAGGGGGAATTAAGATTATAGATGGAGTTGAAGTTAAGTAACCAACCTGAAGATAAGGGGAGTTTTTCGCATTATCCAAGTGGGTCTAGTGTAATCACAAGAGCACCTTAAATGCAGAAAAGGGAAGCAGAAAAATCAGAGTCCAAGTGATGTGATGTGATAAAGAATCCAAAGTTTTTGCAGGTTATGAAGAGGAAGGGACCTACTCGTGAGTCAAAGAATGCAGGTGGTCTCTAGGAAGGACAAGAAAATCAACTCCCCTAGAGGTTCCAGAAAGGAACAAAACCCTGCCAGGAGTTTGGTTTGCTACCGATGCCCCTTGCCAGCTTCTAAGCCCGGAACTATTAAGGTAATCAGTGAATGTTGCTTTAAGCATTTGTTACCACAGAAAAAACAAACTATTGTACTGGATTTTCTATTTTACTTCCTGTTAATTCTATAATCTGTGAAACCAAACTTTCTCATTAATAATCATTTTAGTCTGGGTCTTCAGAAAAACAGAATGACTAGGATCTATCCATGTATGTGTGTATGTATGTATGTATGTATACATTTGTTTATCTATCACCTATCTATCACAAAGTATTGGCTTACTGTCACATAGTTGTTGAATAACTGATAGAAAATTGACAAGCAAGTTTCATTCTGGGAAAAAATGTAAGGAAAATTAATGAGTTTAATGGTAATAATTTCAGGCAAAGAACAATATCAAAATAACACAATAAGCAATTCCTTGAATTATTTGATTTAGTAATCTCAGTGGGACTTACGAACATAGACATTCAAGAAAAAATGAAGCATTCATTTGTCTTTAACAACTTTTTTGAGATATAGTTTTGTATGATACTATTTGCACCTATTAAATTGTGACTTTAATACACTCAAAAATATATGTAACCATTACCACAATCAACTTTAGTAATCTAAGCAACTCTTTTGAAGATAACAACGTGCAATATTACAATTGCTATTAAATTCTTATCATCTTGTTTTGAAAGCCTATATTGTTATTGTTTTGAGTTTTTGTTGTTCTTGCAGTTGATGTTTGTATGTTTCTTGTGGTTTTTTTCTCCTTTAAAATAAAAAAAAAATAAAGTACTGTAAGAACTAAAACCAACAAGCTGGGTGTGGTGGGGCACATGCAAAAAACTTTTTAATATACTTATTGGTTTGAAAAACACTTTCACCCTATCCCTCCTCATCTCCAAGCCTTTCTAGCCTTCAGCAATCACTGATTTGCTTTCCATATGTGTAGCGTTCCCTAGTCTAGACTTTCATACAAAAGGGATTATAACACATGTGCTTTTTTTGATGGGTGGCTTCTTCTAGCTCTCATAATGTTTTCAGAGTCCACTCATGTTGTAACATGTGTCAGTAGTTCACATTTTTAAAGACCAAGTCATAGTTTATTCTACAGAGGTAGTACATTTCTTTATCCATTCATCAGTTGATAGACATTTGGATACTTTCCAACTTTTAGCTATTATTTATGATGTTGCTATAAACATTTCTATGTAAGTTTCTATGTTGACATCTTTTTATTTCTTTGCAGTAGAAGATTGGAATATGTAGAGTTATATAGCAACTTGATGTTTAATTATTTGAAGAATTGCCAGAGGTTTTTCACCCACAGTGCACGAGCCTCCTGAATTTTCTATAACTTCTCCAATACTTTTCAATTGGCTTTTTGGCTTAGTCCTCTTAGTGGGTTTGAAATAGTATCTCACTGTGTTTTCCTGGTTTGTATTTTCCTGGTTACTAAGGATGTTGAGCATCTTTTTATGTGCTTATTTTGTGTTTGCATCTCTCCCCTGAAGAAACAAGTATTCAGATCTTTTTTTTTCCCCTTGTAAATTGGGCCATATTTTAACATTGAGTTGTAGGAGTGTATTATGTAGTCTGGACACAAATCACTTTTCAGACATATGATTTACAGATACATGTTTTCTATTTCATTTAACTTTCTTGATGACATCACTTAAAGACAGAAATTTCCAGTTTAATGAAGGCAAATTTATCTATTCTCTTTTGTGAATTATGCCTTTAGTGTCATTTCATCAAGCATTTCACCAAATTCAGGGCTTTGAAGATTTACTATTATCTTTAGAAAGCTTTACAATTTTAGTTCTCATGTTTAGGACTTGAATCTGTTTTGAGTAAATTTTAGTAAATACTGTGAGGCAAGGTTGCAGCATAGATTTCTGCATGTTGCTATTGAATTAGTCTAGAATTCTTTGTTGAAAAAATTATTTTTAGGTATGGATTTATTTCTGGGCTGTCAATTTTATTCCACTAGTCTACATTTATCCTCTTCCCAGCACCTGCTGTCCTTATTACCATTGCTTTATATTCTTCTGAAACTGGAAATTGTGGGTCCTCATACTTTCTTTCTATCAAGATTGTTTCGATGTGAGGGGTTCTTGAACAATTCCAGTGAATTTCAATTTCTAGCAAAATGTCAGCTGGAATTCTTACAGAGATTAAACTGCATCTATGAGTCTACTTGGGGAATATTAACATCTAACACTGTTAAGTATTTCAATTCATAAGTATAGTATGTTTTTCCATTTATTTTGACCTTCTATAATTTCTTTCAACAATATTTGGTACTTTTAGGGCATAAATTCTTCACTCATTTTGTTGATTTTGTATCTAAGTATTTATTCTTTTTGATGCTATTGACAATGGGATTTCATTTTCAGATTGTTCATTGGAAGTGTTTAGAAATGTGTGCTTGTTTCTCTCTCCCTCTCTCTCTCTCTCTCTCTCTCTCTCTCTCTCTCTCTCTTCCCCTATTTGAAATGCTGTGGTTTGAACTCAGGGCCTTGTACATGCTAGGCAAGTACTCTTACCATTGAGCTACTTCCTCAGTCCTGAATTTTGTATTTTCCTTTTATATTCTACAAACTTACTAAACTGCTTATTAGTCCTTATGTTTTATTAGTGGATTCATTATAGTTTTCTGTATTTAAATTTGTGTATTTTTGCATGGAGACAGTTTTGCTTCTTTTCCAATACTGATGACTTTTATTTCCTTTTTCTTGACTAACCAGTTCTGACAAAGCCTTTAATACAATAGTGAATGGAAGTTGTGATAGCAAAGATAGCTATGGGTTAATTGTAAATGCCTTTTATGATATTGAAGAAATTTACTTTTAGTTTCTGAGATTTTTTTTAATCATAAAAGAGGTTGGATTATTTCTGCAAATTCTCTGCATCTACTGAGATGATTATATGATTTTTCTATTCTACTGGTTTGATACATTATACTAATTTATTTGGGGATATTAAAATAACCTTGCACTGATGGGATAAATTTTACTTGGTCATGATTCATAATTCTATTTGCATGTTTCTAGATTCAGTTGGCTAATATTATACTGAGGATTTGTGCATCAATATTCTAAAAACTTTTAATCTGTGTATCTTCAGTTTTGCTATCAGTGTTATCTAAGCTTTATGAAATCAATTGGAAAGCTTCCCCTCCTGTTTTACTTTTTGGAGGCATTTTAATTTTTTAAAATACATTTTGGATTGCACCACATGAGCCTAGAATTTTCTTTGTGGTTTGTTTTTGATGACTAAGTATTTTTCTTCATTTATTATAAGTACATTCAAATGGCTTGTCTCTTTTGAATTAGCTTTTAAAATTTGCATCTTTCTCACAATTTGTCCATTTTGTCAAAGTTACGTGATTTGTTAGCATACAGTTATTTATACAATTCCTTTATAATTCTTTTCATTTCTATAAAGTTATTTCTATAAAATTTTATGAAGTTTTATTTCAGTCTTAATAATTTGAATGTTCTGTATGTGTGATTGCTGATGTAGCTAAAAGTCGATTAATTTTATTTTTTCTAAGCAGCCAGTTTTTAGTCTCCATTGATTTTCTCAATTTTTTCCTCTTTTCTTTCATATCTTGCTTTAAGTTTAGTTTGTCCTATTTTTTCTGTTATAATTTAGGTTTTTGATTTAAGATTGTTCTTCTCTTTTAATACTGGCATTTATAGGTGGAAATATCATTCTTAGCACTGTTTTAGTTATATCTCATACTTTTTTATTATTATTATTTTTATTTAAGCAGAAAAAAAAGACATATATAACAAAGACAAAAAACAAAACAGACAAACAAACGACTAGCGCAAATGCACAACAGTAACATTACAGGTTTACATAGTAGGATAATAGAAACTTGACAATGGTTGCAATATTGCGTATTGTTATCTTTAAAATGGTTAGCTCGAAGAGCAAAAGTAACTGCGAAGGGAAAAGGGGGAAAGAGGGAAGGGAAAAGGAAAAGATATAAATCTGTATATATGTATATGTAAGGTAACTAAAACGAACACACTGCTGAATGTATTCATTATTGAGAAAGAACAATTAATACTGATATGATTAGATCAATTTTATATATCTCATACTTTTTGTATGTTGTGCTATTATTTCTATTTCTATATTTGTTTCAAAGTATTATGTGATATGCCCTTTGGTTTTTCTTTGACCCACTGATAGTTTATGATGAAAATGATGAAGTGGTGATCCATCTCAAAATTCAGCCTTTCTGAGATCCTGACTCCAAACACTTGAAAATAATAATGGTGAAATAAAAGAAGTAATCACTGGGAATTGGGAAGCAGCTGATAGGAAAAATGAGAAGCTACAGAGAAGTTGGAAAGATCGTCCACAGTGCAGAAAAAAAGAATGAAACAGTCTGAACTCTCTCCCTGGCTCCTGGCTCCTAGCTCATGGGCAGAGAAAACTAACTCCCTGGAAGCAAGGTAAGCAATCACTAAACCTGGGAGGTCCAGGGAGAAATGGCAGCAGAGCCCATGACCATTATGAACTGCAAAAACAGAGTGGAGTTCTGCTCCAAGGGGACTCCTTCCACATGCCAGAGAGGAGCTGAAGCTCACATGCTCACCAATTGCCATAGAGTGATTAGTCAGAAGCCATTGTAGGAGAGGGTTGATTACTTAAATCTGGGACTCAGAACAACTAAAAAAGAACTTCACTTCAGGGTTCCCAGTGTTACCTTCCCACAGAGACTGGATGAGAGACAGCCAAGGGGGACAGCCAAGAACAGGGAGCGGGCCTGAAAGACACAACCTGAGAAGTTTAAGCTCAGGCCAAGAAGAACACAGCTCTTATCCACCATGGTGAGAAGTCAGGCCACATCAGAAAAGACTGGGTCTGAGATTGTCTGCTGAAATTGTCTCGGTCTAAAATCGTGTGTTAAGTACAGCACTCTAATTTTGTTCTGTTGCCTACACACAGCACAGATCTGAGGTCTGTGGCCGTACCTCTCTAGCAAAGTGGTCAAGGACTCATCCCAGGAAAGCACAAAGCCACTGCCTGGAGTAGACAGTGGGACCTCTGGATTAGGTGGTGTACCTTACAAACCCATAGGCTAAAAAAGATGGCTGGAGAAACCTGGGACTTGCTGAACTTCAAAATGGTAGATCCTGGAAGGAAACTACTCAGAGGACTGATATCTAAAATATATAAGGAATGCAAAGAAGACCTCCCAAAATAAAAGAACCAATCAATAACTCATCAACTGAAATGAATAGACACTTCTCAGAAGAAGAAATACAAATAAATGGCCAATAAATACATGAAAAAATGTTCAATATCTCCATCCACTAGAAAAATGAAAATTAAAGCAGTGGTAAGATTCCATATATATGCAACATAAAATTTCTAAATCTCCCATTTTCCCACAAATGACACAATAATAGTAAGAACATTGGGAAAAGAAAACATGAATCACGTTCCAAAACAAAGCCTAGTTATCTGGAGATAGAATTCCCAGCCCAAATCAAGGGATTTGTTTGCAAAGAAAAAGATGGGTGTATGGTAGCCTGCATGGTAGAACCCTTAAAGATCAAAAGACTAATGAGCAGCTGTGGAAAGCAAACACAGTGAAGGCTGGGCACTCTGCAAAAGAGACAGCATCTCCTGTATCATTTTACATGAAAATAATCACTGTTTTGGTTTAATACGGGCAGTGTTTCAGCGATGGGAGAGCTAACACAATCACTATGAACGTTTTGTATTTTTCTTCAAAAAATGATCTTTACAAAAATATTAAGGTTACTGAGCCTTACTATACTGTGGTGTTGGGTTTATGTGACTTCAGGGAGACTTTGTTTCCATTTCCAATTATGAAGGGAAACCAAGGATGTTTTGGAGGACACCTTTGACTTTTTATTGTGAAACAGTGAAAAGTAATTCTGATTTACTTCAATATTTTCTGTCAGTTTTGTTCCCAGAAACACAATGTCATTCTAGCAAGTCTGGCATTTGGGTATTATTATTGCTTTGATTATTTTGGTATCTCTGAGTTATGCATTATGTGCACTCAAAGCTAATTCAGTCTTACACCTATCCTGGGAGGATATAAACAAAGCATGGCAATTTCAATTACTAAACCATATCTCTGGTATATTCATTTGAGTCAAACTTCAAGCTTAGAGCTAAGTCTTTCAGGAGCTTTCATGTTTTCAAAAGCTTACAAAATCTTGCAAGCAAAGGAGACTTAGAGTCACACATTGTCAAGCTGTGCATTCAATGAAAATGCAGATAATAATTTAGCAAACCATTAGCATGCAGCTGGTTCATTCCTTGGGGGATAATTTTTATAGAAGTGGACCTCATTCTTTCTGGGCTGAGTCTTACTGCAGAACACCTCAGGTATGGTCATAATTTGCAAGATTTTCCGTACAATGCACCATCCTCAGAAATTTCTAAATAGCTCACCCTCAGTCTTGTATGTGATAAAGAACTGCAAATTTTATGTTTTTTTATGATAGGCCACTAATCACTCTTGATCCTATGATAAATTTAAATACTAACTAATCCACTTTGAATAGGGATTAAGCTTCAATGTAGGAGGGAAGTATTCATTAGAATTCATTACATCAATTTGTAATCTGAATGATGTATCTTCTGAATAAGGGACTGCGGTTTCTAGTGATTGTTAACTTGAAGCTTAAACATCCTCATTATTAATTAATAGAAAGCTATGAAATCGATAATAATTGAGTGAATGCCTAGGCCTTCAACTTCTTGATATAAGTAGATGCTATTATTTTTAAGACAAAGAATGCCGAAACAGAATAAACAACATGGTAGAAGAAAAAAATAAGAGCAAACTCAAGTTTTTATGTCAAGGATAATTTGATGTGCATGAAAAATGGAATACATAGTGCAACCTTCCTGATTTAGATGTATGCTTTATTCTTGTTGGACTCATTGCTGTCAAATTATCTTATAAATTCAGGATGGAAATCAGATCAGATAATCATCTATCACTGTCTTATCTTTTCTGTATTTGGAATGAAAACATCTAATGCCACTAGATGAAATTAAATAACAGTTCTACTAGATAAGTACTACTTCATTTCAAATAATCACCAATCTAGTACATTGATTTTAAGTTTTATCTGGAATATTTAAGCTATGAGATCAGAATGTAGCCATTTGAGATCTGAGTGAAACACATGAATTGTTCTGGGGCCTTGAAGCCTATGAGAGTATTTCACTTAATTTAAAATACTAAACCGTAGTTTAAAGTCTGCCAGTTGTTCTTAAATATTAGTATTATGCTTGTATAGTCTGTCATTTTTTTCTACCAGACTATTAAAAGTAATCGTTTCATTTTGTGGCAGGCACTGTGTTCATGCTCTGTGCAAATTAACTTGGTCTTCACAATGATCATGTACTGCATGAAGATTGGAACTCTCACGTGAGGTGTCAGCTTAAATAATTTGATTTAGGTCACATAGAGGATTAGGAGTGGAGCCAGGATCCAAGTTTAAATATTTCAGCATCAGAGCTCTTTCTCCTGTGTCATTACCAGTCTGCCTGGTGGATTGTCCTGGGAATTGTGTCTTTCAGCCACCATTTCCTGTAATTCCAGAATGTTTTATGGCTTCCATGATGGAATAACTTCTCATTTCCCTTCTTCAGTTCATGACTGAATTCTTTTTAATCTTGTGTGTTGAAAAGAATTTAATCCATTCTCAGAACCCCAAAGTAGCTCCAATAAGAAATGTCATCATTGCAGGCCGTTCTCAGACCATTTCTTTGATTCTTGTATTTACTGTTCCAGTCTTCACTGTCTTTTTTTCCACCAGTTAGGTTCTGACCCCTAGCATGAACATGGCATCGTGCTGACACCATGGACTTGCGGATGGTTGGAGGAATCTGACTGCCAGTCCATCATAGCCTAAGCTTGTGAACTGACCCCTTTGTTTTCTGCTTGTAGCTTTACACATCTTTTGTCTCCATATTGTCCTCAGTTTATATTAGGCATGTGTTAATCAAGACTGAAAATTCATGATATGTAATGGATGCAGGCTTCAACCTCAGAACTTTGACACATTAAAGACCTTTTTTTTCTATCTGCCCTGTTACCTGAGACACCCAGGAAGACACAGGTCAGCAGTGGAGATGCACTGGCTCTTAACTACTTTATCTGGAGTGACAAACGTTTTGTTCGAAAGTAGTTTGTGGAGCCAGCATAAAAGTGGAAATAAGTGGGAAATAGGGAGAAAGAAATGTATATGGAGGTGGGGGGAAGGAACTTTCATAATCTGCCCCATAGTACACTGACTTCAAAAAATTTATGTATAAAGTTTGTTTTTTCTGTAAATAAATTTATGACATGCTTAAACTATTTTCTTTTTCCTATTGATATAGGGGGTGATAACACTATGTTATTAGAAATCTAAATACAGAAACATTTTTAATATTAATATTATAGTAGTATTTTATTCTCATAGTGGACATTAGATGATTGAAACTCAGATAATGAAGGAGAGATTTAGGTAAGTCTATGGGATGCAAAGAAAAAAATTACGAAGAAAAAATCCTTAATTTGCAGATGTTATAAATACTTTCAATTTTTTCTCACCCTATTCCCCATAGATTTTATAATAGTAGGATGTGTATATCCAGATAACTCTCCAAAGAGTATGTTACAGATCAAAATAACAAAGCTATGTTATTGTCTCAGTTTTATGAAGACTCTCTTGTTCATAGAATTCTAAAATGAGCAAGTTTATCAAACAACCCAAACTTACATGATTGTTTTTCAAGGACAATTAGAAGCAGCGTTTCAGTTTGTAAGCCCTTTGGAAATAGTAAAATAGCTCATATACATATTTTCCTGCATCCTTATGATAATGAGTATGGATAGTTATATAAAAATTATAAGATTATTTCTCTTGAGAGAATAAATATGTTCTTATGGAGATTCTTTAATCCAAAGAAGAACAAAAGTATTTTGTTTTATTATGGTAACAGTCAGCTGCCTTAGAGAACCGATCTTCAACTTGAAACTTCTTTTATGTTAATTAATATCTATATACAAAAAAATTCACATAGAGTGATTTTTCCCTGAGGTTCTCAAAGTTATATTGATCGCTACATGAACATTGTTCTGTTGGGCTTTCAGGTTAACTGTTCCTAGCAACCAACAGTACAATGTCTGCTTCCGTCACCACATCAAGTGAAGCAAGAATGCTAGATACTGGCTAGGAAGAGAAATTAATGTAATTATAGATTATTGGAACTGATCAATCACTTAACTATAATTCTTCAAATTGGGTACTCTACTTGAAACTCAATTTTACTAAATCTATTCTTGCAGAACTCCTAGTATTAAAAAATTTTGATGTTTTGACTTTCCTTGTCTTTATTACATTTTTTCAAGATTAGTTTTTGATACTAGCAACATCCATCATAATGCAAATTGTTCTTTAGTTTTTAGTTAGCCCCTATTGATACATTTTATGAACTGTTTTTGGACAGTGTGTATCACATATATTTCATTGCAGCAATTACATATCTCATTTTATTTTGTTGAGGAAGAAAGAGTAATGTCATTTTAGTACACTTTTTCTATATTTTGTAGAATAAGCTTAAAGGTATTATTATACTTTTTTAAAACGTGCATCAAGTTGGTCTTGTGAATTTTGGAAGCAGTAGCAAGATTACATTGTTGCCTCTAATCATGCAAATAGGCTTTGCAAGGGAGAGTTAATTCAAAGTCAGGAACTCCATGAATTCATTCAGAATTTTCTTCAAGGAGTAGTTGGTTCAATACAGATATTTTTACTGACCTGACATTTGTCTCAGTCAAACCTTGTCTTTCAAACACTGTAGAATAGGAGGCTTGGGTGCCAAACAAGTGCTTGTTTACATATTTAAGCAGATTTTCTTCTCTTTTTTCCCTTTTAGAAAAAAAAAAGTAATGCTTCATTTTGGCCTTTAGTATAGAACATGATGATCTTTCTGGTTAGAAGTTACAGTGGATTCTTAATTTGTTTGTATAAAAATGTCAGATAAGCCACCAAATGATCAGTCATAAAATGGTGACAGTTCTTCTCCATTAACTACCATGTACTGCTAATTCTCCTGTAACTGGAAAGGAAAACCTTATTGACTAAAACTTACTGACTTTCTGCATGTGTCTTCATTACTTTTCTCTTGTTGCTTGGACAAAATACTCAACACCTAAAATTAAGGAAGGAGAGGTTTATTTAGCTCACAGTTTGTGGAGGTTTCAGCCCATAATCAGCTGGTTCCGAGGCAGAGTGGCATGGCACAGGGGCAACACTTCAAGGCTGCAGAAGACAGCAAAAGCAGCAAAAGTAAAAGGGGAAAATAAGCCTCTTTTCCTCCCTTATATAGTAAGCAGGCGACTCTCCACCCTCCAGGGCAGGTGTAGTGCTCACAACATCTCCTTACCCTCCTCCTGCACAGGACGAGGATGTTTACAAAGTAAGGACCCTGGGTCCCCTGGTGAGTTAAACTTCTAAACTTCTCAAGATGACACAATGTACCAACTATTACAGCAAGCTTAGATGAGTAAAAGTTCAAAGACAAACTCCATGGAACATGACCTGTATTAGGAACAGAGTTTGGAAATTGATGGTGCATAAGTGGATTATATTTGTTAGAAGGAAGTTGTGCTTTGGCCACACAAACATGTTTTGTTTTTGCAGTATTTAAAATGTATTACCTGCTACTTTAAAAGTAATTACTATATTTTGTATATATCTCAGACTCGTGTGTCTTTACAAAACTCAGAAACTCCAAAGCCCTAGATAGGCAAGCAGTTACAAGTCCCTACTATCTGTCACTGTTAGATGCTGCACGTGTATTTCAAGCTGTAGTTTCTCTGCTTTCTCCTCAGGACTTGCAGTTGTCTTATAAGACTTGTTTCGCTCATTGGCACGGCTTACCTTATTGTAGAACTGGACCTTATTGCCCTCTAATGTAAGTATTTCCAACTGTGATCTCAGTATCAATTATACTGAAATCATCTGAAATGCTCACTAAACTTGTAGATTTCTGGGCCTTTACTGTGTCCAAATACAAACAAGCACTTTGGAGGAATCAGATATACACCAAATTCTAAATTCCACTAAAGAAGTACACTGGTTGTTCACCAGAAGTGCATATGTGAATCAGTTTGGGATTTTCTTTTCATGCTAAAAGCCCTTTATTCTTAACCCAATAGCACCCCTCCTCCTCTCTTCTTTGTGACCAATATATTCATTATATTCTTAATGAAGTCTTTCTTTCTTTTCTTTTCTTTGCTTGCTTTCTTCTTCTTCTTCTTCTTCTTCTTCTTCTTCTTCTTCTTCTTCTTCTTCTTCTTCTTCTTCTTCTTCCTCTTCCTCTTCCTCTTCCTCTTCCTCTTCCTCTTCCTCTTCCTCTTCCTCTTCCTCTTCCTCTTCCTCTTCTTCTTCTTCTTCTTCTTCTTCTTCTTCTTCTTCTTCTTCTTCTTCTTCTTCTTCTTCTTCTTCTTCTTCTTCTTCTTCTTCTTCTTGGTCTTTTTAAGACAGGGTTTTGCTATGCAGTTCAGGCTGGACTTGAGCTCACTTTGTAGCCCAAGTTGGCCTCAAACTTGCAGCAATCCTCCTGCCTCAGCCTCCTGGGATAACAGGCATGTGCTATCACAACCGGCTTCTTTAATGAAATCTTTGCTTACCCTAACAACACAAAAATATTCTGTGTAGGTTTTCTGGAAATATGACACCTTTTGCTTTACATTAGAATTCAAGACACATCAAGAATGAAATGTTTATGTGATGTGGTAACATGTGAGTATATAGATATCCAAGTTTTCAAAAAACTGCTGAAAACATGCTTATTTCTCTACTGACTCCTTTTGTGGACATCTCTTGACCATATAGGTGTAGGTTTATTACTAGATTGTATTCCATTTTGTTGTTTTTCTATCTACTTTTGCCAGCACCACTCTGTCTTGATTTCTATCACTGCAGACTCAGAGAAAGTTTTAAAGGCCAGTATTTCTCCAGTAACATCCTTCTTTACCAAGGTTGATTTCACTTTGTTTGATTTAGATTCTTTGAATTTCTGAGAAAATTTTAGAATAAGCTTGTCAATTCCTGCTGCTGCCTTTGAGGAACTATTCAGCAACTGCCTGCTGGCGTGAAGATTCAGTGTTTGCCAGTGGAAAGATCAATGCTGCCTTCTTATCTCCTCAGGTGATCCCACCTTGCCAGTGATAGATTCAGGTTCCCAGAATAAGATTAGGAAACTCATCATTCTTGAAAAATTGAGTAAAGTCATTTGGAGTCAGGTGTGGTGGTGAGCACTTGTGATCCCAGAACTTGGAAGGCTGAGGCAGGAAGGTTGCTGTGAGCTCCAGGCCAGCCCAGGCTGCTACATAGTGAGTTCAAAAGCAGCCTGGAACACAGTGTGAAAGCCTGTCTCAACAAAAGGGCAGGTGTCATCCCAGTGCTTGGGATGCTGAGATTTCCTGGACTTTTGGGTCCTCTTCAGATTACCTTAGGAGACTTAAAAATCTTGTCTGAGCTTTTATATTAACAAATAGAAATATTATACACAATCCTGTGGTGTGGGCTTTAATTGCAATGGTGTTGGTGTCCTTACTGTCCTCAGTTCTTGCCATTCAGAAGCATTTTCCAAAAAATGTGTTATTTACACAATTTATAGCTACCATGCTTGAAGAATTACACTTAAAAATGGAGACCTCAAAAGTTTAACCATCATATTCAGAGCTAGCAGTTAGCTAGAGTGGTATAATTCAGGAAAAGAGAAGAGAAGATGAATTTCTATTCACCGTATCTGAAATTCTAGCCATCATCATGGCTTGGTGGTGACTGATAACTAGCTTTGTTCCAAGAAAGATCTTCACCTTCTCAGGTTTCCTTCCCCATCTCCCAGTGCCTAAAGTCAGAGGATAACTGCCCCAGACAGAGGAAAACCATTACCCCAACAAAAATAACTCAAGTTCTTGCATCACTGACTACAAGACATATCATTTTTATTTGAAAAAAACTAAAGTCTTAAATTGAATCTGGAATCAATATTTAAGAAAATGTAATGACTTCTAATTTTTCTGATTGATACTTGTTAGCTAAGCACTTGACAAACAAGAAATAAGAAAGTTATCATTTTGGCCTTCCAATATAAACTCTAGATGCTAAAGAACAGTAAATAATTAGGTCACTAACTCAATCTATGATGAAGAAAAAAAGCTTGTCAATTCCTATAAAATTGCCGGAATTTTTTCAGGTGTGCAGCAAACCTATAGATGAATTTAGCAAAAAATTGATATGCTAAAATAAACTTTTAAATATG
>RJWM01004971.1:0-96247 GCA_004363535.1 Dasyprocta punctata | reverse complement strand
TAATTGAATTATATAAAAATAAGAGCAAACAAGACAAAGAATAAAAACTTAAAAAAGAATAAAATAAAGAAAAACAAATAAAAATAACAGAAATATACAAGAAATAATCATAGAAAAATAAAATAATAATAATAGAAACAATAGAAAAATAAAATAAAAATTTAAGAATAATAATAGAAAAAGGAAAAGGAAAAAACCAGATCAGTAAAAAAGCCAAAAAACCAAAGTCCAAACACCCAGAAAACCAATGAAGAAAGAAAAAGAAAAAAAATGAGTCAAAAAAATATCCTTTTGGGTTTTTGAATTAGTGGTTTCTTTCCAGGGTTTCAAGTATTGGAATGTACCAAACATGGAGTAAGACCTACTCTGTTTCCACACTCACATTTTTGTGTGTGAATGCTGGATTGTTCCCTGCTTTTCCCGCTGGGCAATGCTGCTCAATTTCTACCCTAGGGCTATAGTCACTCTAGCAGCTCCAATTTCTGTGCTCTCTATGCACCCCAACTCATGTCTTTCCCTGACTAGCCTTATGGTTTGTGGGTTTATGAGGTGCCCAGAGCTGTTAATATATCCCAGGCTGTGACAACCATCCACGCATAGCTGTATCCCGCTCATGTTGGTAGATAGGGAAAGCAGTTAGGCCGCTGAGTTGTGTGCTGGATGTAGGCAGTGGGGCAGGTGTTCAAGTAGACTGTTAGAGTTAGGGCCAGAATTTTCAGATCCAGCCCAGTCTGAAAGCCACACGTGACCCACCTGACTTCTCAGTATGAAGTACGTGATCCCCCACCCCTTCATTCCCTCCCAACATGAGTTTAAATTTCACCAGAGGGTTTATGTCTAGCCCACATCCTATCTGAAACTCTCTCTTGTGGCCCTTTTCCATCTAGTCACTATCATAGGACTGAGGTAGGAGATTAGGACATGGCCAACCAGCTGGACAAGGGGATGTAATGTGTCAATCACAAACATCTAGAACACATGTGCCTAAGCCATGTGCCTGGAACCAATCAGAAACTGCTCTCTTCTATTCTTCTCCCATGAAGTCAAGCAGGTTTTTGATACAGATCTGGTGTAAGAATGGAGAATGCAGAAGATGGCTGTTGTTAACATCATTGCCACTGTAAACTCTCTCAGTGGCTCGCTCTAACCCTGCAGAGAGTACTTCTCTTTCTTACTTTAATTAACCTGCACTCACACTGAAGAGCATGTGTTTTTTCCCACCTTTAATAAACGTAAAACCCTACTACCTCTTGCATGTTTCTTGTCCAACTCTTCGTTCAGGACAACACAAACCTGGAAAGAATCTCTAGAAGAACCCCACAACATCTCAGAACACTGGTAACAGGATGACACAAGAAAATCTGAAATATACTTGTTCTGTAGTTGTTCTGGAGCCGAGTCTTATGGCTCCTGATTAAATTCACTCAAATATGGCAGCACTACACTGAATTTCTTCTCCTACTCTAGCCCGCCATGGGGAAAGAGTCACTTTCAGAGTAAAATTCAACTTTGTTTTTACAGTTTGCAATCATTGTAGGCTTTTCTTGGGACCAGCTCCATCTGTTGTTTCTCTCTGGAGCTGTCAGTCTCTCTGGGATTACCTTGTGTCACCAGAGATAGGTCACCCTCCCCAAGGTCCTGAATCATACTTCTAGATCACTTCATTCTTTTCTCTGCATTGTGCTCCATTTCTCCAGCTTCTCTGTGTTTTCTAATTTATCGATGCACTCTCTCTCAAACATCAGAGATCTTCTCTTTTTTCTATTTACCAAGTGTTATATTTTTTAGGTGTTTCAATTCCTGGTGCTAGAGAAGCTATGTTTTGCTACTAGTGCCTACTCTGCCATTTTTAATCCTTGTTTGTGAATTTTATACAAATTTAATCTTATTTATATTTTGGTATTTGGTCTCTTGAGATTAACTTTGTGAGCTTCAATTGAGTTGCAGTGTGTAACTGTAGTCCATTAATCTTTTTTTTTTTTTTTTTTTTTTTTTTTTTTTTTTTTTTTTTTTTTTTTTTTTTTTTTTTTTTTTTTTTTTTTTTTTTTTTTTTTTTTTTTTTTTTTTTTTTTTTGCGGCACCGGGGATTGAACTCACAGCCTCGTGCCTGCCAGGGCAGGCGCTTAAGGCACTGAGCCAAACTCCCGGCCCTAGTTTTTTGAGGCAGGGTTGCACTATGTAGCTCAGGCCGGCCTTGCACTCGCGTTGTAGCCCAAGCCGGCCTCGAACTCACAACGCTCCGCCTACCTCAGCTGTAGTCCATTAATCTTTATTCCTGTGTATAATTCCATTGCTTGACTGCACCACAGTTTATCTATTCCATTGACGAATAGACATTTGGGTTGTTTCCTTGAGGGGTTGATTACAGATAATAGCACTGTGAGCACTCTTGATCATGTGTAGTATATATGTGCCTGAATTTATGTTAGGTGGGATTTATGTGTCATGGGGAATTTAATGTCTTATTTTTCCCAAAGTGATTTTGATCAATTTACATCCCCAACAGCAGTACAGACTCCTACACTGTTCCCGTTGCCCTGCATCCTCACCAATAATTGATATTGTTAGTCTTTTTAGGAATTATGCTGTATCATTCTGTCTTGTGTGTAACAGATCTTTTCTGGTATGCCTTTCTATGGTGACAATAATGTTGAACAACTCTCCATGTTCTTATTGGCCATGTGGCTATCTTTTATAGTGAAGAACTCGTTCAAGTCTCCTACCTATTTTTTCCTTGCTTTTTCTGCCTGCATACATTTATTTTTTTTTAAAAGTGTGTCATTAATATAATTGGAAAATGAGTATCACATGCTGTTTTGGTTTATGTCTAGAATGTCCACCAAAGGCCTCATGTGTTCAGAGATGGGGCTTTTAGAGGTTGATTGGCTCACTGGGGCACTGTACTCTCACTGTTAGGAGTAGGACCTGGTTAAAGGCAGGTCACTGGGGGTGTGACCTGGAAGGAAACATCTCTTTTCCTGGTTTTTTCCATCTCTCTTTATTTCCTGGCTGCCATGGCATAAGCTACTTTTCCTCTGCTCAGGCCCTTCCACTATGCTGTTGTTCAATGTCAGGCAAGAAGTCAGTGGCAGAACTAGGTCTGCCCGCCTCATTTCAATGACTTATGAAAATGTTGAAGAGAAGGTGATAAAAAGCCAAAATAGAGCTCTCCTGAGCCCTCTCCTAGATTTAGCAGTTAATATCAGGGCCCGTTTGCCAAACATCTGCTCAGTGCCAAGCATTGTGCTAGTCATACTCCATAGACTATCCTCTTTATTCAGCACAATGCCCTTTTGAGGTTGGGTTTTTCAACCTTGGCATATGGTTTCTATCTTTGACATTTGGATCTCCAGACATTGCATTTATATTATAGGTAGAAAGAAGGAAAAGGAAGAGAGCAAAAGTTTATATCTATCAATGTAATCACTTCTCTTTGTGGAGTTCTTACTAAAGCTCCATAAATTCTGCTTACATGTTGTTGGTCTTTCCTAACTGGGGTGGCTGGGTATTAGTTCTGTTAGATGAGTATTTGGCTGTATCCCACAATATAGTTTTGTTTAAGGAAAAAGATAAGAAAATGATATTGGATGGGCAACTGGAAGTTTCTGCCACATTAGTGTATGGCTTAAGAAGGGGTGGTCTAGGAGGATCATCACCCTAAATCCCTTACCATTTTTCCCTTTCCTCTATTTACAGCCAGTCCACATGAGAGAGAGAAAGGAGGGGGCCAGAGATGGGTTTAGAATCCCTGGTAAAAATCCCTCTTCCTTCTTTATGTTTTCTTCCACCGCCTCCTCCCTGGCTCTGTTCCCCAGGGCAAATACAAGTAGTATAGGGGTGAGGAGAAGTTTCTAGGGCAGAACAGGAGGAAGGACTGCTTCCTCAATTCCCAAGTAGAGTGGAAATCTGGAGACATGCATAGTTTTCCTGGTGTGGCCACTGTAGAAAAACACCAGGAGAGCCAGTACTACATCTTAATGAATGTGAATGTAGAGACCAGTGCCTGCATGATACTTGAAGGCCTCTTGTGTATCCTGCATAGATAGATGAGGAAGAACAGTGTGGGGGTGTTCCTGCAAAGAGGATAGGGCTGCTAAACTGCAGTTCCTCTCGTCCTGGGGTTCTGGGAAAAGTCACCACATGTACCCTCAGATGTCAGAGGGACAGGAGCTGGGAAGTCCTATGAGGTCACAGGGCAAGGGGAGTTGGCCTTCTGAGAGGTTTTGGAAAAGGGCATTCTGGTAGGGCCAAAGGGAGCCAAGGGTCCTCCTCTCCTGGGACGCCTGAATAACAATAAAGAATAATGGTGGCGATAACCCCATGGACAACCATGTACTTTGCCAAAGCAGAAAGAGAGCGTTTCCTAGCCTCAAGTCACAGGTGACATACATAAAGAGGCCACTGTTTCCCTCTACATCTCAGCCCAGCCCTCAAGAGGAAGTAAATTCCAAGAGAGCAGATGATACAGAGGATCTCAGAACTACAGCCTGCTGCCCCCTCCATTCCTTGCTGTTGGATGGGGGCAAAGCGAAAGAGGAGATGGGAGCTCCCACCTGAAGCCCTTCAATACTAAACCTGGTCTGTGCTGGGCCAAGGGGATAGCAGAGACGACAAGAAACAAGGTTAAAATAGCTTCAAAACCACAGATTCTAAATGCAGAAACCGAGCTTCAAGTTAGCAAAGTGACTGGTATACAGTGGTACCTTAGTTTATGAACTTAGTTTGTTCTGTGATTCTGGGGAAGATGGCTGTGGCCGCGTTTGTCACCTAGGGTAAAATTTGCTAGCAGAAGCAAAATTTTGCCAAAGTTTTTGTTTGTGAACTGAACCATTTACAAATAGAAGCTTTTGTGAACTGAGATGTTACTGTATTATGGAATCTACCCAAAATAAACCAGGGTGATTTGACAGGGTGCCTTTGGCTACACTAGTAGGAAATACAGTAGTAAGTACTGTTTCATATTTAAACCTGCTGAGTTAAGATGAATCAATAAACTGGTTATAATAAAAGATAGCTGCTATTTATTCAGCTCATGCATATTGCTTTGTGACAATGGATAAGCTTTGCATAGGTCATCTTCAGAACAGCTCATTTTACATATGAGAAAATAAACTGAGGCTTATAGGGATTAAAAGTCTGTGTTTCTGGGCTGGGGGTTTAGCTCAGTGGTGGAGTGCTTGCCTAGCATGAGTGGGCCATGCTTTCAACCCCCAGCACCACAGAAACAAAACAAAGCAAACTACATTTTCTAGCCTCACATTGTTTCATTGATAATTTATATATACCATTCCCTAGTGCTCTGCTACATGTTCAAGATATGTTATGTGGATTCACTCCCCAGCATCCCTGCTGAGAAGCATTAAACACTGGTTTTAGAGATGAATTCAACCTACCCTAGGTGCTGACAACTGGAGAAGATATACTGCAAGGGGAAAAGAAGACCCACGGAGAAAGCACCACAAGAAACTCCAGACACAGTGCTGCTGAAGAGGAAAAGTAAGCCCTAAATTTCTTTGGAGCTCACAGTACTGTTTTTTAAAATTCTGCTCACAGAGAATACCCAATGGTATAGCTGCTGTGGAAAACATAGCAGTTCCTTGAAAAATAACAAGTAGAATTATGACATGACCCAGCAATTCCACTAGTGGGTATATAAACAAAAGAACTGAAAGCAGGGACTCTAGGAGATATTTGTATATTATGTTCATGGCAGCATTATTCACTGTAGCTAGAACAAGGAAGCACCCCAACTGTCCATTGATGGATGAATGGATAAACCAAACATGAGATGATCAAAAGATAGAGTAACTTTAATTTTTTTATCATTATAGTAAAAGACACATTGCTAAGAATGATGGGATAGATGTGTTTGAAATGAGGGGAATAGTTTGAGAAGGACTAATGGCAAGGTGTCTTTTACTGTAATACATTGTTTTACTTAAACATTCACCTTATGCTTTGATCACTTCTGATTGATCAAACATTTATGACAATTTCTGTCAATTAAAAACATTGTAGTCAACTCTGTCCATCTTATTCACTGGACCTAGCACTATGTGACTCGGGGCTCTTTCCCAAAATCAAAATGACCATGGAAAGTAAATGTTTTGAATCGATTCAGGACATCAGGGCAGCAATGGCAGCATAACTAAAGACCCTCCCAAAAGAGGATTTCCAGAAATGTTCCAGGAAGTGGCAAGAACTATGTTCAAAGCAAGGGGGAGTATTTTGAAGGAGGGGATTAATGGCAATGTGTCTTTTACTGGAATTTTTTTTTTAAAAAGAAAACCCAAACATTCACTGTATTTTATCATCATTCTACATAATACAGTGGAATATCATTTGACCTTAAAAAGGGAGGAAATATTGATAAATGCTACCACATGGATGAACCCTGGGAACATTATGTCACATGAAATAATCTAGCCACAAAAACACAAATACTTTATGATTGCCCTCATATACAATACCTGGAATAGTCAAATTCATAGAGACTGAAAGGATGATGTTTGCCAGAGTAGAGGGGAATGGCAAGTTGTCTCACAGATACAGAGTTTTAAAAGATGAAAAGAGTTCTGAAGATCAATCCACAATGATGTGAACATATTTAATAATACTGAATTGTAGAGTTAAAAATGGTTAAGGTGGTAAATTTTTGTCATATATATTTTTCCACTGTTAAAAATAAAAGATTCTGAACACAACAGATATTTATGACCTACATAGATAGTGACCCCTATTTTTATCATTTTTGTTACTTGGAAGAACACTTGCTCTCTGCAGGCTAATGGAAAGGAAACTAATTGCCTTTGTTATGGATGTGATATTTCACTTTGTCTTCCCTGTGCTGACTCATTTCATTTACACTAAGAGCTGCATTATGTAAATGAAAGTCAGGATGGAAGGGGGTAAGAAAAAGGAGTAATTTGTCTGTAATATCTCCTTCCCCCTTGGAACCACTCAAATTCCATTTCTGGCTGTGAGTCACACATATGCTTCCAGGAATGAGTGCCTAGTTCTATCATGGTTAGAGGCAGATAGAAGCGCTAGGACATACCAGGATAACAAAAATATGAAATTTAAACTATTATTCTTGAATACATTAATGATTACAGGGCTTTGGGATTGCTATATTTTTCTTCATTTTTGAGATATTGCTCACACAGCTGAGAGTGAGTAGATTTTCTTTCTAAATAGTCATTGTGTGTCCTTAAATGGACATGTTTGGTCAACCACTCATTCCTTTTCTATTTAGCAGAGGTTCCAGGAGGATGTGGCTGTGGGAGGGTTTAGAAAAACAGGTTAGGAGAACAGAAAGGGAAATGAGATGTACGTTTTTCCTAGCCCAGTTGACCTTGCTTGATGTAATCCCATGAATTTACTCATTCACTGAACAAATCTTTTTAAATATCCTACTGTGTAGCATGCACAGCAGGACACCTGCCTAACGGGGTTGATGGGCAGTTGAGACAGACGTTAAACAAAGATTTTCATAAGTAATTGTTGGATTACAATTGCACCAAGTGTTGTGAAGCAGATTGTAGTGCTTGCCCTGTTGGAACTCTGGGATGGTTCGTAAAGTTTTTTCCTGAGGAAGCAGTATTTAAATTGAGACTGATGAAGTCAAAAGAATGCTTACTTCGTAAGTTCCTGGAATCTTTGAATTTTAATGTTGAATGAACATTTTGCCAAAACATTTTTCTTGTAGTGTATAAAATTTTGGAAAAGTACACAGAGCAGTGTGAGTTTCCATATTATGGACCAACTAAAAATATTTGTTGAACATCTTCAATGTGTGAGGGATCTGGGGTAGGTACTGCCTGGGAGGATACAATAAATAATACTTTTCCAGGTATGAGAAGTGGATAGTTTCCAAGCTATATTCTCATACATCACCTAATTTCAGCCCCCAAGAGTGTGTAGTTTAGGAAAGACATTAATTCTCTTCATTTGGTAAGAAAGAAAATACTAGCCAGGCATGGTGGCGCACACCTTTAATCCCATCACTCAGGAGGCTGAGGTAGGAGGAGCGTTGTGAGCTCGAGGCAGGCTTGGGTTACAACGCCAGCATAAGGCTGGCCTGAGCTACATAGTGCGACCCTGCCTCAAAAACTAGGGCTGGGAGTTTGGCTCAGTGGCTTAAGCACCAGTCTGGTAGGCATGAAGTTATGAGTTCAATCTCCAGTGTAGCCAAAAAAAAAAAAAAAGAAAGAAAATACTTCGTGGGGGCCAGTCTGCTGATTTCCCCAGTGTTGCATGGTCTCTAGAACTACGATTAGAACTCAGTTTTTTACACTCCAAGTCCAGGGTCCTCTCTACTCTACCTTCTTGCCTATCCATGCTTTTAAGGAACCAAGTAGATAGTTATTGTTTATGCCTACCTGGCATCCAGTTTTCTACCTTTTTCTTTCCCCACCAGAACCACAGGGGCTTAGGTGCCACACGATTCAGGTGGAATAACCTCACACATCTTTGCTCTAGATTAAGTACATCATCAAGACCACTGTAGTGTCAGTGTGAATTAGAAAAACGTCCCTTCCCTTGGCCAATGCAAACCCACACCAGTACCAGAGGCTTTGACAAGTACAGTTCACGGATGCCAGCCCCTGTTTATCTATGCAATAACAAGTTACTTAATTATTTTTAGTGGCCTTTACAATGTCTGGAACCTGGCCAGCTCAGAGACATTTATCTGACTGAAGCCAGGCCCATGAGGTAGTCCAGTACCTCTGCAGAAAAAGTGGCTCTCTTCTCATGACATGGCTACATGGGTGTTCATGTTGCCTTTGGTAGGGAAGAGCCCCCTTAGGACCTGGCCTTCACAAAGGAAAGGAGATCTTAGAGATGGGATTTTATTTATTTATTTATTTATTTATTATTATTAGGTACCAAGAATCAAACTCATGACCTTGTGCTTACCAGGCAGGTGCTTGTGCACTGAGCTAAACCCCCGGCCCAGAGATTTTAGAGATGGAAAAATGAATTGTAATGATATTGTTTGAATGCCATGGCTGGATCCAGAGCTAACCCTCACACTGGGTTCGCAGTGGTCAAGAGCTTTGCTTAATATTTTTCAAAGCTTTTCCAGGAGGTTGGTGTCTGCAAACTACCAGTGACCTCTTAGGGTCTCTTCAGACTTAGATTACTTCATATCTTACCTTCTCAACTTTGGGATTTAATAGACTTTTGGAACGATAAAAAAAAATTTCACTCAACATCCTGCTTATCAGATTTGAGTTTGGTCAAAATTAGTTCAATATAGACAGAATAAACTTGAAAGATGAGATGCTGACATTTTGTATAAACTCAGGAAAGTAAGTGATATATGTAAGTTGAATCTAGAGGCATGTAAAGTTGTGAAAAGAGATGGAAAGCAAGCAGCAGGAGGAAAGTCATTAGAGACAAAATGAGGTTCGTGTATATTAAGTAGAAACTCAGAACTTCAGCCTTGACCTATCTGCTGGTGTTTTGAGAAAGTTAACCTCACTGAGGTGTGAATGGTAAAGGAGCAAAGGAAAACTGGTGGTGTCCAGGCCAACTGGGAATCTACTTAGGTATTTCACGAATACAGTGATGGTTAAAAGGAAGAGATGGGTTTTCAAAAAAATAATTTGTTGTTCATAAAATATTTTGAGGTCTTAAATCTCAAAGAGTTGTAATCTATTTTTTTAGAAAAAACAAGACATTAAGTCATCTTAAAGTAATATAAAGATTATTACAGAAGCAGAGTCATGTTTAATGAAGTATAAATTCCACCACATAACTGGGAGTTGTTTATAGGTTTGCACATAGAGTCCCTCAATAATTTGGCCCTGAATAGGCTATAACTAGGTAGTAGATTAATACAGGCAGATATTTTGAGTTTAAATTTTTGCCCAGTAATTGAAGAGGGTGGTTGAATAAATGAATTTAAAATCGCCATGCTTATCTAAGAATGGAATGGGAAATGTGGATTTGGCTTATACTGTTACTTATTCCCATGAAATGAGAATTAAAGACAAGAAAATCCAGTAAGTAATTTGTAATTATCTTAGGAAGAATTATTTCCTAATCTAAGTCCAAAAGATCTTTTCATTATTTTAGTAATGGACAATGCACAACAAACACTACTACACTTACTTGATTTTTATTACCTTTTCTAGCTAGCTGAGGGAAAAACTGCTTTCTTGAATACTGATATCTAAAAGTTCCTTTCTAGTTATTTCTGACATAGTTTTCCCCTGATTCAGAGAAACTGCTGAGGAACCATTAAAATGGGAAGACAATTCAGAGGATTTCAGAGGTCAAATAACATCCTATCTCTGATCCTGCATGCACTTATACCATTTAAGGAAATCTTTCTTTCCACATGGTACTTTGTTTTTGAAGATCACCACTTGAGAACACATCCTTTCGTAAAATATTGGCAACTCTTACTCCTTGGATTTGACTCATCTTAAATACAATGTGAATGTTTCTATCCTTTTACAGTTACTGCATTTATAAAGAACAATTCTATAACTAGAATTTTAGGATGAGTGACAGTAATGTGGACCAGAAAATAAGCAGAATAATGTATCTACATAAACGTAACCAAAACATTTTTACTCCATAGTCATATTTAGGCTTTGTTTTATACATGTCTGAAAATGAGCACATCTTTTCCATTTCTACATTAAGTTTTGTTCAGATTTATGCTTATTTTTCTAGTCAACCAGCCTTGAACATTTGGAATTGTTGTCTGTTCTCTTCCTTTCTCCAGTAATGGTGGCCAAAATATTGAGGGTTTATTAGGTGCTGAATTCTGTGTTTAGCCCTTTACATAGAACACTTAACATATTTTTAATTGACATTTTCAGTATATACTATTTCTGCCCTCATTTTATAGCTGATAAAACAGTCTTACAGGATTTAGTGACTTAACCAAAATCACATAGTAAGTGGTAAAGCCAGGATAGGATGCCAGGAATGTAATGGAAAATCTTAACCAATTTTTCTGTACTGCTTCCCCAAAGCATCATCATGTTGATCTACAGATTCATTTTATCAGTAATTTCTTTATTCATTCCACGAATATTTGTTATGCAACCAGTGGAAATCAGAGACCATAGAAGGTGCTAAGAATGAAGACAAAGTTCCGACCCTCACAATTTAGGGAGCCAAACACCATCAGCAACAAAAAGTCAAAGCATGATATAAATATTTTATGGATGTTATTTTTATTCCTTTTTCTGTATGTTTGGATGCTTTGGGCTGCAAATGGAAGCTTCACTAACAACAGTTTAAGGAATATGGAAATTTACTTGTATCACATAGGTAAGTTTGATATTCTCAGACTCAATGATGCTATGACAACTGGAACACTTTTGATGCTTCTGCTGCACAGTCCATAGCATAGCAGAGATACCACTCCTTATATTCACAAAATGGCTGCTGTGGTTCTAGACATCATATTCCTCTCCCTTTAGCATCTAAAGCAGAAAGGAAGATGGTTAAGAGAAAGGACTTTTTCTTTGTATCTGCTCTCTCTTTTTTTAGAGATTTGTTTTTCTCTAGAATCATCCAACAGAATGCTGTTTATGCCCATCTACACCAGTCTTTGAAAAAGGACAATAGAACATGGCATACTATCTTCTAAATAAAAGTAGGGTTCTATTAGCAGTGATTACAAGAGGATGACTAGAGAGTAGGCCATGCCTACCAATAGTATTTGCCTTACCTCTATTCCAGTAGGAGTGCCAAAACAGAGGCATATAGAAAATGCAGTGAATACTTAGATTACAGAAGTATTTAATTCTGCCTGTGAGAACTAGAGATGTCTCTTTAGATAATGAGATATTTAAGTTGTAGCTTTCACAGTGTTTTCCACATCTGCCTCATTCCCTATTTCTCCAACCCATACCTCTAGCCAATGCAGAGCCATCTCATACTTACAGTAGCTTTCTATGGAAAACATAAATGCAAAAAACATTTCTTTGCCATTTGATTCAATGCTACTTGATCAAAATAGACAAAAAAAGGACACATTGAGCACACTGTCAGGGGCCTCAAATATTTGTTCCTTTTCTAAATAACTTTCTCCCTTTTCATTCCTTTCCCTCTATTAACCATTTTACTCTCATTTTAGGTAATACCAAAAATGAAAAGCTAGAATGTTTTTATTTTTCTGATAGAAATGAAATAGAAATGGGAGGGCATCATGTGTCAGAGAGATTCACTTGTTCTTTTTATTCAGTGCAACAGCTCTGAATTATCCTTTAGTGTACAACACATTACCCTAAAACTTAGTGGCTTAAAACAACAATAAGCTTTCATTGTCTCACACATTTTCAGGAACTCAGGAGTAGCATCCCTGTGTGCTTTTGGCTCAGGGTCTCTTAAAAAAGTTGTAATTAAGATGCTAGGTGGACTTTCAGTGACTTGAAGGCTTGGCTGGGACTAGCAGCTCTGCTTCCAGTGTGATTTACTTTCATAGCTGTTCCCAGGCACTGCCATCTTCTCATGGGACCTCTTTACAGGGTGACTTTCTACATCCTAGAGGCAGGTTAAAGTAGGAGAGGAAAATATGGCTTGTTGGATGATGTTCAGATAATTAAATAGTTATCTAAAATTAACGTGGCTTTCTATTTTTTATATTCTTAATGAAGGAGAACCCTATATAACCTAAACACCTACATATAAAAGGTATAGAACTAATAGAAGAAAATATGAGAAGGTTCTTGAGAACTTGAAGTGAGCAAAGATTTCTTAATCAAGATCCTAAAAACACCAAATATAAGGTAAAAAATGGATTTAATTATATTAAGAATTTCTGATCAGCAGAGGATATCAGACAAATTAGTGGGTAGGTCATAGGCTTTTATGACCTCATTTAAACCTCAATACTTCTTTCACAGTTCCATCTCCAAATACAAGCACCTAAGTGGTTAAGGCTCATGATTTTGTAACAGTCATGAAAAAGAACGGACCCTAAAAATATCTGCTTCTATTTTCTGTTAAGAGAGATGAAAAAAACAAGACTATGTACTAAAGTAACAAATTTATTTTCTCATAGTTTTGGAGACCAGTGGTTTGAAATCAAGGTGTGATAGAATGGTACCTTCTAGTTGCTCTAAGGAAAATATCTGACAAATGCCTTTTCCCTAATTTCTAGTGACTCATAGCAATCCTTGGAATTCTTTAGCCTGTAGATATAGAGTTTATTCTCTGCTTCCATCTTTTACATTGTCTTCTCCTTTTCTAGTACTGACCATTGAACCTAGAGCCTTTATACTGAGCTACACACCATATGTTGAGCCCTTAAATTTTTCTAAATTTTGAGACAGTATGTCACTAAGTTGCTAGGTTGCTCAGTCTGCCATTGAACTTGTAGTCCTCCTGTCTCAGCCTCCTAGAGTGCTGAGACTTGAAGAGTAATGACAGGATTCCAGCACATGTACAGGGGAGTACCAGGAGGAGAAGGGAAAAAGAATGAGTGAACAATATATTTGAAGAAATCATGGCTGAAACTTTCCAAATTTGATTTTTTAAAAAAATAAAACAAGCAGAGATGAGAACAATTTATGTATCCAAGAACTTCAATAAATTCCACGAACGGTAAGCACCAAGAGAATCACACATAGATATATCAAAATCAAACTGATGAAAGACAAAAACAGAAAATTCTGAAGACTGTGAGAGAAAAACAGCTCACCATGTATGGTAGAAATAAAATTATGATTCCTAGCTGACTTCTCAGGAACAAATAATGTATTCAAGGTGATAAAACAAAACAAAACAAAAGAACATGTCTCCAAGAATTCTTTATCTAATGAAATTAGCATTTCACAAATAAAAGTGAAGTGAACATATTTTCAAATGAATAAAAACAGAATTTGTTGCTAGAAGACTTGTATTCCAAGAAATACTAATGAAATCAACACTGGATAATAATTTGGATATGCAAGAAAGAACATAGGGAGTAATAAATACGTGGCTAAATTAAAAGACCATAGATTGTTTTCTTAATTTCTCCAAATGAAGATTGTTCAAAGTAGTATTTTTCTATTATTTGGTTGATTACTTTCATTGGTGTAATATATAGTGTATGACAATACAAGCATTAAGGAAAGAGGTTAAAATGGAGTTTCACTGGAAGAATCACCTATATTGTATTTGACAAGAATTAAGTCAGTATTAACCTGAAGACTGTGATAAGTGAAAGATACATGCACATGCATATATGTGCAGACATACAACAAAAACCCAAAAAGCAACTGAAGAATTTAAATGGTGCTCTGAGAAACTGCGTATTCATCGTTTTACATTACTGAGACAAAATACCCAACATCTACAATTTAAAGGAGGAGATGTTTAATTTGCCTTATAGTTTCAAGGAATGCAGTTCATTGTCAACTCCTCCAAGGCAGTAACATCATGGTGGAAGGGCATGGCCAAACAAAGCTTCTCAGTTCATGGGGGCTGGAAAACAGACCAAGGAAACAGTGGCAGAGAGGAATGTGTTAGGGACCATATGCAGTATCCAAAGTCATGCAGTATGATTAACACAGACACACCTGGGAATATGCTTAACTAATCTACGAGATGTTTCTTAATCCAACTATGCTGACAAATCATGATTAAGGGTCACAATGTGCATTTTAAAAGTCAGACATAAATCTATATCAATAATTACATTAACTTTTACTGTACTAAAATGTCATGTCAATGGGCAAAATCATCAGATGGGACCAGAAGTACACTCTGTGAGAAGAGAAACAATTTATATTTAAAGTACAACAGATGGAAAGTAATAGGATGGAAAAATAAAAATACAAGAAGCAAACAATAACCTGAAGAGATCTGGAATGCTAAAATAACAATAAATATATATAAGAAATATCAGTAGTGACTAAGAGGAACATTTCATAATGATAAAAGTGTTCATTTGTAACAAAGATACAGCAATTATATATATGCTTGCACAAAACCAGAGTGCCTCAAAATACATGAAGCAAAAACTGACAGTATGGAAAAGAGCAAGACTATTCAAGAATTTTATTTGGATATTTCAGTATTTTTTTCTCACTAATTGATAAATGATTGGACAGTAAAACTTCACAAAGTATGTAGAACACTTGAGCAACAGTATCAGTCAACTGGAACATTCTAGCCAACAATAGTAGAATATACATTCTTCTGAAGTACAAATGAAACGTTCTCCAGAATCAGCAATATGCAAGGTCATGAAACAAGTCACACTACATTTATAAGATGTGTTGAAATATACAATGTTGAAATTTTTTTAAAAAATTATAGTAAAAGACACATTGCCATTCATCTCCTTCAAAATACACCCCCACCCCCAGCTTCCAACACACTTATGGCATCATTCTTGCTATTTCCTGAAGCAGTTTTGGAAGTCCTCATTCATGACTGGTGTGGATTAATATTGCTCAACTTGCAACACTCAGCTGAACTGAATCAGCATGGTGCTGGGTGTGGAAGGCCCCCTTGAGAATTGTTGCCAACAACATAAAAAGGAGAACTGGAGGGGAAAAGGGTATACTGTTAATTCTCCTGAAGAAGCTTGTCATCCTTGTTTTCCTGATATGAGCTCAGCTGTTTTCATTGTTGCAGGAACTGGAGCCCTTGCTGTCACTGAGGATGGCTGCAGTTCTCTTTGGGGAAACTCTAGTCCTTATTTTGAGCGTCGCTTTCTGGCTCCATCCTGCTGGCACAGACTTTCTAGCTTCCACCACTGACCTTTGGGCCTTCCCAGGGCTGGTCCTTGATATAGACTTGCACGAGACATTGTTATGGGCTCTAGGACTCCAGTTAAACTCTTGGAGGACATTACCGTGACCCTAGGTCTTTAGCTGGACATTGTGCAGGACATTGCCCATTGTGCAGGACATTGCCCATTGGATCCAGGCCTTCAGCTGTATTCTTTGGGTCTCTAGTGTATGGACAGATCTCCTGCACTCTTCTGCATTTGACTCTCTGGGTGAATATTGTGAAAGAATCCTATAAACTGTGTGTCCTCTATTAAACCCTTTCCCTTGTAAATCCTGATGGCAATGACTGGCTTTACAAATCATGATCAAAATTACAGTGAATTCTAGTGCTGGGTGCCTCTCAGTGGAAAGGCAGCTTGTAAAAACATTCTGGTGTATTCACTGGATCTGGCACCATGAGACTTCTGGCTTCTCCCCGAAGTTAAATGATCATGAAAGGTAGACATTTTGAATGATTCAGGACGTTGAGGCAGCTACGACAGCACAAGCAAAAACGCTAATGGAAGCAAACTTCCAGGACTACTTGAGAAACGGATGAGAACTATGGGATGTGTGTTTGAAGCAAGGGGAAGTGTTTTGAGGAAGATTTAAAAATTTAAACACTCACATTATCTGTTGATCACACCTCACAGCACAAGTAACAGGATGTGGAGGGAAATCAATGGTCTTAAATAATGAAAAGAGATTTAGAATCAATATCTAAGAAGAAATAATAACTGTTTGAGCCTCAAGAAACTAGAAAAAGATGAGCCAAAGAAAATAGTGAAGGAAAAATTAAAAGGCCACAGCAGAAACTAATAAAAAGAAAACAGTAAAGCAACTGAAAAAATTAGCAGAACCTAGATTTTTTGATCTTTAAAAAGCTGTATGATGTTGACAATATTTTAGCAAGATAAGTAAGGAAAACAGAGAGAAAAGACAAAAATTACCAGAATTAGGAATGAAAGAGACTACTAACAATTTGACAATGTACATGAGATGTGCAAATTATTACACAGAAGAGATAAAAATTGATTCAAGAAGAAATACAAAACTTGAATAGATATTATATATCAACTAAAGACATTAAATTATTTAATTAAAATCTTCCAATTAAAAAAACTCATGCCTACCTGTCTCTACTGGTAAATTCTATTAACTTTTAAGCAATTAATAATATCAGTCCAAAGTAAAGCTTTTCAAAAGCAAAATAGAAGGGAACACTTTCCATTTCATTTTACCCTGATGCCAAGGCCTTAGATAGTGATATGACAAGAAAACTATAGATTAATACTTTTCATGAATATAAATGCTAAAATTCTTGAAATAAGGGGAAATTGGATTTAGTAATGTGTGAAATAAATTGTGCACTATGACTCAGAGAGTTTTCCTTTTTTCAGGAATGCAGGTTAGCTTAACATCCAAATATCAATTAGTGTGATATATTTATTAATAGAATAAAACAGGGGTCAGCAAATAAAACTCCTAGGCCAAATCTGGAATGCCTTTTGTTTTTATAAATAAAGTTTTATTGGAACACTGTCAAATCTATCCATTTATATACTAGTATGGCTTTCATGGTACAAAAGCTGAGCTGAATGGTTGTAACAGAGATCGTAAGACTTGCAAAGCAAAAATGTATTTATCATATAGCTATTCCTGTAAAATTTTGCTGACTTCTACAAAGGAGAAAGCCATAACATCATCTCAATAGAAGTAGAGAAGACATTTGATAAAATCAAACAACAAACTATCAATAATTATCAATAAACCGGGAATAGATGGAAACTTTCTCAGTTTGATGAAAGGCAGCTATATAAACCTACAACTAACAAGAAGTTTAAAGGTAAAATAGCTGAATTGTTTCTCACAAAGACTGGAGTCAAGGCAAGGACATCCACTTTTGACATTTCTACTCATTAGACTAGAGGTTCCAGCAGTGCAATAAGAGAAGAAAATAATAACACAAAAATCAGCATGCAACCAAGTAAAAATGAAATTAAGAAAACAATTACATTTGTAATGGCACCGAAAGAATAAATTACTCAGGAATAAATTTAATGCAAATAATGTAGAAGTGTACACTGAAAATTACCAAACATTGCCAAAAATCTAAAGATCTAAATAAATGGAAACGTGCCCCATCTTTGTGAGTTGGAAATTTAATATTATTAAAATGTCAGTTTTCTCAAAATAGATCCATAGATTCAATGCATTTCCTATAAAAATAACAGAAGACTCTTGAAATTGGTAAGATAATCTTAAGGTTTATATTTTAAAATTGAAGAACCAAAAATAACCAATGTAGTTTTGAAAAAGACAAAGTTTGAGAACTTATCTAATCTAATTTTAAAATTTACCATAAAGCTATAGCAATCAAGACTTCAGTATTGGCATAAAGATAAACGTATAGAATGAAGGGACAGAATACAGAGTTCAAAAATAAACCCATCCATGCGTGGTTGTTTGACTTTCAACAATTCAAATTGGAATATAACTAAAGTCTTGCCCCAAATCCACACTAACTTAACTCTTTTATTTACACATTAGTTTAGTGGTTCTCAAAGAATGCTGTAGGGACTGATCTTATCAGAGTTTGCTAGGTTAAAACTATTTTCATAATAATTGAGGTAATATATGTGCCTCTGACTTCAGTACCTAATGAGTACATAGTGAAGTTTTACAAAACTACACAACACAAATCACAATAGAGAGAATGTAGAAGCAGATATGAGAATCCTGCTGTTTTCTTTAAACCAGACATTAGCTTCATAATGCTGCTCTGAGACATAATCTGAGAGAAGGTGTGCTCTACTACTGGCCCCTTCATTTTTTAATTTTGAGACAGGATCTTGATAAGCTGCCCAGGATTGGCCTCAGATTTGTGATTCTACTACCTCAGCCTCCTGAGGAGTTTGGAATTACAGGCGTGTGCCACCATGCCCCACACACATGGTATTTTTCCCCATGAAAATGTGTTAACACATAATGGGTTTATTATATTTCAAATGAGTTGATGAGTAAATATTTTTTAAATTTTAGTTTTTTATGTAACTATGATAAGTATTGATAGATAAAACACATGATTGATGTGTTTTGAAATTTTATTGTAGTTTTCTTTTTTTTTTAATCCTTGACATGGATTGGGAAAAAATAAAATAAAACACATGAACACTAAAGCTTTTTGGGATCTTCTATAGTTTTTATGGATATAAAGGGTTGCTGAGATTAAAAACTTCATGAACAAGTGCCCTTGTCTACCCGCCAGGGAAGAATTTCTATTCATCACATTTAACAACACAGGAGTACAAGGATGATTGGACTGGGTCATCAATCTATTTCAAGATAAATCTATAGCTTTTAGAATCATTTAGAAATATAACAAATGTTAATAATACAGGATTTCTCTTGTTCTTAGAAAAAAATAAATTGTAGTCCAAGGAGATGCATCAACATGGGGAAGACTTGTCATAGTGCCCAATATAAGACTAAAGCTTGTAATATAGATAGTGAAAATTACTAATTTATTTGATTATGATACTCTTTTTCATTCGTTATTTACTGAATGCTTACTGTATGCCAGGCTTAATGGTTAGCGTTGGGGGATTCACTGATGAGCAAAACACAAGCAGTTCTGCCCTAGATTAGTTCATAGTCAGGTTGGGGGAGGCACTAGAATAATCATATAAAGACACAGGGAATGAAAATTGTGGTAAGCACTTGTCTTAGTCATTTTTCTTGATGCTGGGACAAAATACCCAGCACTCATAATTTAAAGGAAGAGACTGTTTATATTGACTCACAGATTTTGTAAGAGTCAGTTTATTTTGTTTGACTCCAAAGCAGAAAAGGCATGGTGTTAGAGTCTGGTGAAGCAAATCCGCGCATATTGTGGTGGCCTGGGAAAGAAGGGAGGGGCCATCGAGGGAGATAAACCCTTCTCAGTCACACCCCCAGTGATCTGCCTGACTCCACGTCCTGATACCACATTCATCTCAGCACTCTTCAGTGGATTAATCCATTGACAAGTATAGTACCCTATGGTCCAATCACCTTCACCTCTGAACTCATGAGTCTTCTGGGGGACAGTTTAGATCTAAAGCCATAACAGCACTTTAAACAGAGTGATGGAGGTATAAGTACAGAAAGGATATTCACCGTGATTTGCAGAGTTAGAGGTTTCTCTCAAGTGTCTATTACTGCAGTTTCAGAAATGAGCGGGGATTGAGGTGAAATTTTAAAAGGCTCTGCGGTAATCAGGAATCATGTGGGGGCCAATGTACCTGAAGTACACAGGGCAAATTCATACTTGTGATCAATACCAAAGAGCCCAAGCCATGCAGGGATTTGCAGGTGTTGCCAAGGATTATAGACCTTTATCACGTGGGTAGCAGATGCTCTTGGAGAGATTCAGGAAAACGGTGTGACGAGGTTAGATCTGTATTTTTAAAAGATTACTGGTACCAGGAGAGTAATGGGACAAAAAGCAGACAACTGGGTGGTGGCAGATTCCAAGTGAAAGACGCTGGAAACTTGGCCATAGAAATGGCGGTGGAGCCCCAGAGAAATGGATGAATTTGGGATATATTTTACAAGTAGGACCTGTAGGACCTAGTGATCAACTAGCACAGTAATCCACTGACCAATTCAAACAAGCTTCCTAGCAAGATCATCTAATGAGGTTATTGAGAAGTTGGAAAATGTCCCCCACGCTTCCTTGACAATAATCCAAAACGTCAGGGCGTTGATTAGAGCTGGGGGAGCATGTGGACGCCTAGCTGTTTACAGGCTCGCTGCTGTACTTGGGCCTCGCAAAGTACACGCACAAGGCTGCAGACACGAGGCCGATTCCCAGCCCACACAAGAAGTTCATGACATCATTTATCCCTAGAGGTCGCCAGTGCGCTGATTCCTCGGCAACGCCATTGTCAGCCCTCTGGGTGGGGGCGGGTAACTAAGGACAACTGCTGGAAGAGAATCCGGGAAGAGGCACAGTTGTTGGGGGAAAATGGGGAACACGTGCCGTTTCCCCGGCTATCGCTGGTGATTCGAGGCTTCTGGTAGAGGCGAGAGAAGAGGGCGGGAGGAGCCGAAAGACGCTGCCTGATTGGCTGGTCAGGGGCACTGAGCCGCTCATGATTGGGTCGGCCGAGCCCAAGGGCGTATTTTGAACCGCGTAGGGTTCTGGGTAACAGAGGCCTTGGAAGGGTCTTAACCGTAAGGGGGAGGGGGAAGGTAGGCAACAAACGGCTGAGCTCACAATCCCGACCAGGACCCGGCCGGTGCGTCCCCCTCCCCCATGGAGACAGCCAGGCCTGAGCCACCGCCTCAGCCGCGCCAACTGCCACGGGCGACACCTCCGCGCCCGTTGCGCCCCGCTCCGCCCTCGCTGCCAGTCGAGGGCATATCCTTTCGGGCAGCGGCCTCCAAGCCCTCGTCGTCGCCGCCTGCCCCGTGCGCGGCCGCCATTGTCACCGTGGCCTCGTCCTGTGGGGAGGATCCGGCGTCGGGCGTACAGCCCAGGACGCGACGGCTGATTCAGGTGAAGGCGGAACAGGTGCTGCTGCTGCCGCAGGCACCACTACTGTCTCAGGTCCAGGACGAGGGCGGCCCCGCCCCTCCCGCGCAGGCGCAGGCGCAGCTGCTGCAGCTGAGACCCGAGCTGCTGCTGTTGCCGCCCCCCGTGTCCGAGGGCGCCCCCTACAGGCCCGAGTTGCGCTCCGTGCAGCCCCAGGCGCCGCAGGTCAAGGCCGAGAAGCAGGAGCAGGGCTACGGCTTAGAGCCGTCAGTGGGGCATCAGAGGGTCGTCGAGGCTGGTCCGCGAGCCTCCAGGGCGGCCAAGGTGGACGGCCACGGGCTGGCCCTCGACCGCCGCCGAGGGGATGAGAAGAAGGGCAAGCTGGGGGCAGAGGAGGTCATGAAGGATGTGGCGACAGCTGGTGAGGGCAAAAGCCTGGCTGCTGTGGGGGACAGAGTCATCAAAACCGAGGAACAAGAGGACTGCGCACTGGGCACGGAGCCCGCGTCCAATGGCCTGGTCCACGGCAACAAAGAGGTCATCCTGGCCCAGCCGTCCGGCGCCTTTGGGCTGCACCAGCAAGACCTCAGGATCCCTTTGACTCTCCACCCGGTTCCCCCGGGCACCAGGATCCAGTTTCAGGGACCTCCAGCTTCAGATCTGATACGGTTGACCAAGGTCCCCCTGACACCAGTGCCTATTAAAATGCAATCTTTACTGGAGCCATCTGTAAAAATTGAAACCAAAGACGTCCCGCTCACCGTGCTTCCCTCAGACGCAGGTATTAGACAGCAGGGGAATCTGGTTTTCAAAACTTCGTCTGTTGCCCCATAGCAGAAATGTCTGTCAGCAGTTCAGAAGCCTGAACTAGAAAAGTAAAATCATGGAACTGATTCTTAGTCTGCACAGGTATCACTTCCGCTTGACTCGTACATAGTTCAGTAAAATGCACTAACACGTTTAAGATTTTCACAAGGGTGAGCAATGAAATTTAGGTAACTAATTTTTATACGCAAATATTCTTGCTCGGCAACACAAAGCTCTCAATTTGTATGTTACAATCCATCAACTCTGAAATATTCAATACTGTTATGTGTATCAGAAATACAAGAGAAAGTGTTTAATCAAAAGGTGGTTATACAAGGAAGTTTGTACCGATTACAGAGGTTATCTTTTCAAAAGAATGAACAGTAACCATTTTTCTAGGAGAAAATCCATGATTAAATGTAACATTTTACTATTCTAAAATCTAGGGACTTAGAAATACTGATTGAAAACAAAAATACTGTAGAATAAGCTAGAATTATTTTTTTAAAGAAATGACTATAGTTACAGCTGTAACAACTACAAATATTTCCTGCCAATATTTCCAAATATGTAGTTATCAAATTCTTAAAGATTTAGTTCAGACAGAACTGTCGATAAATGTTTTTGAGGGTTATATTAATATTCAGTTAATATTTTTATTAACTTTCATGCTTTTTTTCTTTAATGATTCTTCTTACCCACCTTGCCCTTGTAGTTTTTTTCTTCAGCAATTTTTAGACTTCGTCTTCATTTTCTAATGGAAATAATGGGATAGCTTTCTTTATACCAAGTGTTCTACCTTTTATATGTTTAAAATTTTTAAATAAATCAAGTAACTAAGAGAAATTATAGTAAGTGTGTAGACAGTATTTTATGTACTACATAGAGATGTAAATTTTGCCAACTTTATTGTAATTTCAGCTGGCTCCATGAGTCTCATAAAGTCACTTTTATTCTTTTTCTCTTATCTCCCAGGACATGGGATTGATGTTGAGAATAGATTTTGGTAGAAGCTTCATCCTAATAGTAAAATATGGCTAATTTAATTTTTCCTTTAAAGGACTCTACAAGAGCATGTAAATAAGTCTCTTTAAATGTGTTGGTAACACCTAACAGTACTAGAATCATAGTCATGAATAAGTCATAGTTCCTGTCCCCTAATGATACACTATTTTTGGTGGGAAAATAAATGTTTACTATTTCTTAGTGGTATTAATGGAGCTCAGAGAAATAATAAGCTAGCCATTTACTGTGTCTTCAAAATGATTCTCAGAATCAGAGGTTATAAGGAATTCTGGAATATTGGTGGTTCTTGGTTATAATGAACTGTATGTTTTCTTTAGATACTTAAAAAATCAGTACAGATAAAGTTTCACTTCACTTTAACATTGTGTGTCACATTAAGTTTCTTAATTTTTGTCTTTTAGGAATACCAGATACTCCCTTCAGTAAGGACCGAAATGGTCATGTGAAGCGACCCATGAATGCATTTATGGTTTGGGCGAGGATTCACCGACCAGCACTAGCCAAAGCTAACCCAGCAGCCAACAATGCAGAAATCAGTGTCCAGCTTGGGTTAGAGTGGAACAAACTTAGTGAAGAGCAAAAGAAACCTTATTATGATGAAGCACAAAAGATTAAGGAAAAGCACAGAGAGGAATTTCCTGGTAATTGATGAAATGAACAAAGCCTCTTTTACGTGTCTTTTAAATTTATTAACAAAGATTGTTAGGATGAGACTGAAAGATAAAAATATGTAATTTTTTCCCTCTAATCCGCTATGTTCAAAAACAGAGAATAATGGCTAATACTATAGTATTGATTGAGACCAGGCCTAAGTTTCCTTAAATAGAACCAAGAAGGGGGATATTTGATTTCATACTTATTAATGCAAACCAGAGACATACAGTTTCGCTGTAATTTTGATTAAATATATATAGATACTACAGATATAAGTTTGATGAAGGTAAATTTCTAGAATTCTAGAATTTTGCAGTTATGCTAGAAATATTAAAACCATGGAAAAAATGTGTACCACACATTTAGAACAATGCAGGGATTAACACCATGCTCCATTTTAATACCATATGGTAATCAGAACATAGATTTATTCCCATCATGTTGTATAGTTTGAAATGACTCTGATTCCTTTCCACCACTAAGATAATTGAGATTAAGGATGAGAAAATGGATAGTGTATAGCAAACATAACTATGCTTAGTGAGAAAAGAATTTCTAAATTACAAGCAGAGAGGTTTTAATAAAATTGTTTCTAGCTACAACTGCCAAACTTGCTTCTTCTGACTTTGAAAGGACATTGAGTTATGTATGGTTTGGAGATTGCCATATCTAGAAGAGAGACTCTTTCTGAATTAGGTGTAAAAATAGTGACCAGTTATTAGGATTACCTTGTAAGATATCGACAATTGTATTGTATAGAAAGGAAATAGGAAGTGATGAATAAATATTTTACTAGGGCATTATTTTATAAGTGGAGCAAAAGCACTGGAATTCAACCTAAATGACTTTGATGTAAATTGTACTCCAGATTGGCATGTGTTGCTGGATATAAGACATCTGACCTTCTTCTTCTTTTTAATTATGGGTTACAAAATTGGCCACCAGCTAGAAGCTATATAGATATATATGTTAAAATGCACAATGGAACAGTCATTCACAGAAATAGTATCAAAGAGCTGGAAAATCTACTTTTTTGGAGGGGTATCAGGAATTGAACTCAGTACCTTATGGTTGCCAAGCAAGTGCTTATGCTTCTGCGCTATATCCCTGGCCCCTAAAATCTACTTTTTTTGAGTTAGGGTCTCTCTATATAGTTCAAACTGGTCTTGAGCTCACCATGTAACTAAGTTGGCTTTAAACTCTTGGCAATCGACCTGCCTCAGCCTCCCAAATGCTGGAATTATAGGCGCATGCCACCATGCCTGGTATGAAAATATACTTTAGATATAACCTATTTTTAAACTGGGTGTGGTGATGCATGCCTGTAATCCCAGCACCTAGGAGGTTGAGGCAGGAGATCACTGCAAATTCAAGGCCTGCCTGAGTACAAAGTGAGTTCAACACGCCTTTAATCCCAGCACTCGGGAGGCTGAGGTAGGCGGAGCGTTGTGAGTTCGAGGCTGGCTTGGGCTACAACGGGAGCACAAGGCCGGCCTGAGCTACATAGTGCGACCCTGCCTCAAAAAACCAGGGCCGGGAGTTTGACTCAGTGCCTTAAGCGCCTGCCCTGGCAGGCGTGAAGTTGTGAGTTCAATCCCCGGTGCCGCAAAAAAAAAAAAAAAAAAAAAAAAAAAAAAAAAAAAAAAAAAAAAAAAAACAACAACAACAAAAAAAACCAAAGTGAGTTCAAGGCCAGCCTGAACTGCATAGTGAAACTCTGTCTCAAAAAGACAATAATAATAATAATAATCTGCTTTTTAAGAACTTTAAAGTGTTTCATATTTTAATGCCAAGTTGAGGCTGTATTTTTATATTGAAAATAGTCTTATCTTTTTCTATAGGTTGGGTTTATCAGCCTCGTCCAGGGAAGCGAAAACGCTTCCCTCTAGGTGTTTCCAGTGTATTTTCTGGTACTACACAGAATATTATCTCTACGAACCCTACAACAATTTATCCTTATCGTTCACCTACCTACTCTGTGGTCATTCCCAGCCTGCAGAACACCATCACTCATCCAGTTGGTAAGTTGGTTTTACTATAGATTACTGTTTTTTAAGTAGCTGTGTGAAAATTTTACCTCTTGAATTGATATTTCATTTGTTAGAATTTGAGCAACAATATTAAGTGGGAAAATCAAGAAAAGAAAAAGTGAGAACATTAAATAGGAGAAGGAAAATTTTGAGTAAGCATCAAAGCACTTGGGTTGCCAGAGAGGCAAATCCAGACCTTTTAAGCAAGTCAGGATGAGCCCCTAGATTAGTCAGATAATGCAGGAAATGACTGAGGTAATTCAATAGGAAATAGGAGTATCTTTTTACTCTCAGAATGAAAGAATGCCTTGCTAATGGGGTGTGAGGCATCCTGTCCTGGAATTGAGTAAATACTGATCTGTTAAAAGATCATTCTGTTACTGCCGTAAAGGAACAATGGCAGTTACCCATTTTCGACCAAATATTTGTATTGTTCATTCTATTGTTTCTCTCTAAATTTCTTCATTATCACTTCTTTACAACATTCCTGTCTATTGAATGTAGGAACCCCAAATTTGAGTAGCTTGTATCTTAATAGCTTGTGATAGTGTTATCCATCACTGATTTGTTCTTCCAGAATCTATTTTAACCACCTCTTAGGGAGAGCTTTATTCAGTCATTACTTACTATCACTTCTCTTAAAACTACTTAAGATAATCTTCTTAAAACAGCTGTTCCTGATTTCTTCCTCCTCAGAACATCCTGATAATAAAGCCTCCTCTACGAACTGAGAGATTTAGATATCTTGAAAATTGAATTACTAGAATCATGCATTTTTAATTTTTAAAAAATGTATCATTTTAGCAATCAGTAGCAAGGAAGCCACATTTGAGGCTAGGCTTAAAAGATGCAGCTAATTCCATATCCCTGATATCTCCCAGTGGGTAATATTGCCTTTAATCCTGTATTTCAAAGTAGGTTTAATTATGTCTTTACTTACTTTGTTTTTATGCTAGTATTTATGACTTTTGTTTTCATAATTTGTTCTTTTTATCCCTTTTTTCATGACTTTACTTATATCTGCTGCTTTCTCCTGTTATATACTGTATGTTTTCTCAGGAACAGTTTTATCAATGTTCTTCTTAGAGATCTTATACAATACATTAATTTTATACCTTCTGAGAAAAGATATAGGTTAGGTAGGAACTGAATATTTTCCCACTGATGCTGGTAGGCTTCTTGCATCCAGACTGTTGTATTGAAGTATTTAAGGTAGAATTATAGGAAGCATTTCAGAACCATAAATAACAGTAATCAAAGATGATATGAGGATTCTTTATTACTATTACCATTACTATTATTATTATTTTATGATACCCTGTATTTCTAGTGAGAACTAGAGTCAGGAAAAGTTCCTTTCTTGGATCTCAAATGATAAGCAGTTATTTTTCCAGATATATAACTTAATAAGTGATGAGATTTATGTGCTATTGTGCTGTTCAGTCTTTTTTAAAGTTTTATTTTAAAGATAATAAAACCCAACAACAACAACAACAAAAAAAAAAACAGAATAAATCCAATCAAAAGAAAAGCAGTGAAATTGGTACAGGATAATAGGAAAACAACAATGGCTACCATAGTATACCTTGCTATCTTCACAATAGCTGTCCATTCCATCAGATATAGCAAAATCAAACCAAAACAAAACAGAATAAAACCAATCAAAACAAAATATTGAATAAAGCAAAACCATTAATTGAAACAAAACAAAACAGTAAGAGCAATATTGGACTTCAAAAACAAGACAGAAGGAAATCCCCCACATTTGTTGTATTGTATACTGTCATCCTCCCAACAGATGCTCAGACTGCTGGCCCCAGGCCTGTAAAGTCAACCAAACAATATAAGTATTCAGTTGCTTTTTGTACTTCAGTTGCTATCAATTCAGCCTGTCCCCCAAACCAACTGGTTGCTTGGAGCAGGGGAGTTGGTGAGTTTCAGCCTGCACGCTGGTAGTCTCACAGGAGGTACTATCTGACTTCTCTCTTCCTGGGCCCCGCATGGCTTGCCCAGCTTACCAGAAAGCCTGGCTAGTTGGCTTCTTGGTGGGCTCCTCCCAGTCCCAGCATGGCCGATTCTTGGGAAGTACTGTCTGACTTTTCTCTTCCTGGGCCCCACAAGGCTTGCATGGCTTACCAGAAAGGCTGGCTAGTTGGCTTGTTTGTTCTGTACAGTCTTACAGCCTTGAAATATGTTATTTCAGTTGCTCTCATCAGTTTGGCATTATATTATTAAGAAGAGTTAGTACCACTAGCATATTTGGAAATTTCACTGTTGTTTCATATTCTAAGTCATTTATAAAATTGCTAAATAACAAAGTAATTTGGAGAATCACAGTTTTAATCTCTTAGATACTAATTTTAGACCTGTTGTTTCTCTTAATTTATATTCTAAATATAAAGTTTAATTCTAAATATAAAATCATAATTTTATTTTTCAAGCAAGTTTGTTTTACTCCATTAGAAGAAAAATGTAAGAGGTATTATTGTACAGAAAAAAATTGCCTTTTTTTCTATCAAGCTTTGTTTATTGAAAGAATACTGTACAGACTTGACCAGCTTTTCAGCTATAGAAAATATACTCACCAAACTAAAGTGCTGAAGGTCACCACTTAGACTAGGTAGAAGTTATGTTGATGTCTCAAAAATTATCTGGCAGACCCCATTTTTATTTATTTTATCTAATATTTTCTTAGTTTACCTTTGAGTTTCTCTATAGTTTTTAGGTGAAGGCTACCTAAAATCTATTGTTTTAAAATTCATTTTGTGAGTTTGGATTCAGACATCTTATGAACTTGCCACTATATGGTAGTTGATCTAATAATTCTGAAATTATCTGCTATAAAAATAAAGGTTTAGAAACCCTCAAATCTTTTTTAGTAGGAAGAATTTTATTGAGTCTTAGTTGCCTTTTATATTATAATGACTAAATAATTCCACTGATTTCTTTCTTTCTAAAATACAAGATTAAAGTACTTAGAAGGTCAATTAGTGCAATTTGGCAGTCTTTTGGACCTAACTCCTTCAACATTTGGGGTTGTTTTCTACATTTGCACAGGAATATAATGGATTCTCCTTGATTTGTCTGGTTAGTTACAGCAGCTTTCCAATTTAGAGGCACATTTTTTTCTTTTGATGGTTTACCCATGTATTATATGTATTTCACATTTTTACATACAAAATAGCCTTCATTTTCCTATGTCCTTTTTATTCTATTCCTTATCAGTCTTTTTCCCCTACCAAATATTTGTGTTCCAAAAATTTAATAGCTCTGCAGTAGATTTATCCATTGGTCTTCTCTCATTATTCAGGAATTTAAATGTAGAAATATTGTGATTATGCTGGGTGTGGTAGTACATGGTCGTTGCAAGTTTAACACCAGCCTGGGCTACAAAGTGAGCTCAAGGCCAGCCTGAACTGAATAGCACAAGCCTATCTCAAAAAGACAGAAAAAATAAAAAATAAAAAGAAATATTGTGATTATCATCATATAATGTTTCATTTGATTTTCAATGAATCTTAATTCATTTTACTGTGGATCTGCTAACTCTATTTGCTCTAATAAGGAATCAGATCTTCCCAACACATTTTTATCTCATTAAGATATTTAGTCCATTTGAAAACTATAAGTATAGTTTGGTATTTTCTCTATCTCATATATTTTCTGTGTAAATTCTAGTGCTGCATTTGCATCCCTGCCTGCCTACCCTCTCCTCTGCCTGATATTTATTAAATATCTCTGCTAGTGTCAAAGAGTTTATTAAATAGTTGCAGGAATCACAGATACAAATTAACTTAATTTTTCTATATTAAAAAATAGATTAATGGAATCTTTAGTAACTTTCTTGTCTGGTAATGTTTTTATGTCCAGTGGATTGTTTATGCCTCTTGTATTTAGTGCTATATTACATTAACGAGCTGTAAAGTACAATGGTTTAAACACGAAACTCATTTTTCCCCCATGTAAAGTCCACAGTGGGTATTTCTGGTTGGTATTTCTGATCCCTCTCTTTCAAAAGAACTAGGGTTTTTTTCCTATGCTCTACTCTGCCATCTTTAATTGTCATCTAAGGCCACTCTACTGAACCTGCTGAAGGGAAAACAGCAGGGAAGGATCCTGTGTGAGTGTCTTTTACGTGTCTGTCCCAGAGATGGTAGACCTTGTTTCTGCCTATATTCTGTTGGGCAGCTCTTAGCTATGTGGTCATGCCTAATTGTAAGGCAAGCTGGAAAATATAACCAGCTGTGTGCTAGAAGAAGAGAATACAAGTGGTCGACTAATTTCTACCACGCCTTATCTACAATTTGATATATTAGAGCTCTGCCTTTTTCACATATCTTCCATAGTCACTGGGAGCTTATCAGACAGGACTGAATGTTTCAGATTTTAACTGCCTACTTTTTAACCTGACATTTAGGGTACTATATTTCCATATAACACTCTGTGTATCCATAAGATACGATTGAAAAATATAGTAAATGTTTAAGTGTAAAAATGGTATTGTAATAAATGACATATTGCCATTCGTCCCCCTGAAAACACTCCCCCTTACTTCAACCACTTATCCCACCATTCTTGCCATCTTTCTGAAGCAGGTTCTGAAGTCCCCTCTCATAAGTCACTTTAGTTATAGTGTTGTGGTTGCTTTCATGTCCTGAATTAATTCAAAATGCTTACTTTTCATGGTTATATTTTGACTGTGGGGCAGAGCCAGAAGTTGCATAGTACCTGATCTGGTTAATAAGGTGGATGAAGGCACACTTTCTTTCCCTTGGATGGGACTCAACAGCAGCATTCACCCTATTTATTATATATGCTACTTCGTAAAGGCATTCACAAAAGAGAACTTCTAGAACGGCTTCAGAAAGTAGCAAGAATGATGAGATGTGTGTTTGAAGTGAGGGGGAGTTTTTGAGAGGGATAAATGGCAGTGTGTGTCTTTTACTGTAATAAATTTTTAAAAATTTAAACAAACACCACAGTTTTTAATTAAGCCTTCTAATTTTTAACGTTAGACCAAAACAATCTCTGGCACTTCGTTGCTTAATGAATATTTATTAAGTTACATAAATGCATGATTATCACCCCATGTCTCATTTCTAGCTTCAAGAATATCTTTTGTCTTTAGAAACTGAAAGTTTATCGATGTTTCTTTACAACTATTGTATTTTATTTTTCCTTTTCCTAAAAAGATCATACCTCTTCACTGAGAACTAAGAGTTTCTTGAACTAGGTATGGGTAAAAGAAACCTGCACCAGGGTAGATTTTGGGGATTAATGTCTTTTTTTTTTTTTTTTTTTGGTACCAGGGATTGAACTCACAACCTTGTACTTGCCAGGCAGGTGCCTGTGCCACTGAGCTAAATCCCCAGCCCCACAGATTAATGTCTTGAGCATAGTAATTATCCTGTTAGCAAGATTTTGAGAGATTTTGCAAGGTAGCCTTTTTAAAACAGTTGTTTATGAAAGTTTAGATCTTCTTCTACCAGATCAGTGATACAAGTATTATCAGGTATACTCAGTCTGTTAGCTTGTTATTTCATCTTTTCTTTTTTTTAACTTTTTATTAACCAGGTTCTGTGCTAGATTTGGGTATCCAAAATGAATCAAGAGAAACAAACTATTCTCATTTGCAGCTTGATGACTAGTGGGGACAGCAGACATGCAATTAAGTGCAGAGATTTATACTATTTTTGTCCTAAGTGATAGATTTACAAGGTTTGGAAGGTACACAAAGAGAAAATACCTTATACTTGATAAATCAGGAAAGGTCTAATTTGGGCTTCTGCCTCACAGATGGAAGGGCTGACCCATATGACCGCATCAATGAGAATCCAGACAACTTTATTTACAACCTACTCTTCTACTGCATTCCTTAATTTACCACATTCAGGTTTAGGTGGGGAATTATCTGCCCCAACCCGGAGAAGGAGGGAGGGGGAAGTCTTACCTGGAAAGGGCTGAAAGAGGATTCATTTTTTTGTTTTGTTTTTCTTTTTTTGTCTCTGACAAAGATATTTCTAACTGCAGAGTCTATTCTTGGACTACTTCTTCTTTATCAACAGATACCCAACTTCATAGGGATAAAACGGATATGACTATGGCTACAGCTTCTGCTTGCATTTCATCAGAAAACAGTTAAGTTTACGCTAGGTATCATTTTGCTAATGCAGCTACTCAAATCAGCAGTCCTGTCTTCTTTAGGAATAAAAAGATAAAACACAAAATTGTTTGACTTGCCTTCAGAAATTCTGCCATGTCTATCCTGCCCTGCTATAATAGTTTTCTTTTTATACGTGTTACAAATGGTTGACCTGTAATGAGTTGTATTCTCATTTCCTCCTGTGTTCACATTGAATGCAATAAAGTAAAACAATTTTATTGATTGCTTAATTTTTTTTCAATTAAAAATGTCCTTTATTCTTTAGTTTCATATAAAGAAAAATGACTTATAATACTACTCTGAAACATGAAGTTAATATGTTAGGTTCATAGAAAATTCAGATAATACCAAATAAAAGTCTAGCTTTTTCTGCTGCCCACCAACCCTCTCCTCTCTTCTAGATGACCACTCCTTAAGGGTAATTATTATCACTCATTTTATTTCTGTTAGAAAAACAGTGGTACCTTGGCTTATGAACTCAATTTTCTCCATGACTCTGGTCACAAGTTGAACTGAATAACATCCAAATCAAATTTTCCCATAAGGTCAACATTGGCTTAACCATCGAATTTGATTTGGTTCTTGTCCAACTCAGTTTGTGAATAGAATTGTGGAAAGCATCAAGTTCACAAACCAGAATACCACTGTACATATATGTGATACATACATATCAGCATTTGTATATAACCAGTCTTTTTATTTATCAACAAATACTTTAATTCATTTGTTTACGCATTCAAAAATTGGTTAAAGGCTTGTTCTGTGGCAGTCGAAACTTTGTGCCTGGGGAATAGTAGTGAACAAAGCAGAAAAGATGCCTGTCATTTATAGTCTAGTTGAGAAAGAAAGACCAATAAGGTAAATAGACAAGAAATTACAATGATTACCTTTTGTTTGTGTTATAAAGGAAATACAGTGGTTTGGTATGATGATGATATGCGGTAAGATGTTAGTGAAGGACTCTGAATGCTATACCAGATTTTCCTAAAAAGAAGAACATACAGTGGTCCAATCAGTGCTTGACCTGTGTTGTTTGTTTTTCTAAAGGTGAAGCTCCACCTGGCATCCAGCTGCCCACACCCTCAGTCCAGCGCCCAAGCCCCATCACACTTTTCCAGCCCAGTGTCTCCAGTAATGCCCCGGTGGCTGTCCAGGCTCCAAGTCTACCTCTGCGCCCGGCAGTTCCACCTCAGCACTTTCCTGGGCCTTCCCAAGGCGACACTCTGCTGCCTTCTGGATCCAGTCACCCTGTGAAGAGACCCACTCCTGTCTCTCTCGAGAGCACCAACAGTATTTCAACCAGCGCAAGTACTGCCAATGCCAGATTTGCAACCCCAGCCATCCAACCTCCCAAGGAGTATGCCGGTGTACCCTCCTGTCCCAGAAGTGCTCCAATCCCCCAGGCTCCTCCCATGCCACACTCGCATGTCTACCAGCCAGCTCCCCTCGGCCATCCAGCCACACTGTTTGGGACGCCACCACGATTCTCTTTTCATCACCCTTACTTCCTGCCTGGACCTCACTACTTCCCATCAAGGTAAATGAGTACTTTTTTCCTTCATCTAAAAATGTAGCTAATGATATTTTTTAAACTTATGAAATCATCTCTTTTTTTAACGAAAAGGAGGAGAAGAATTTGTCAGTTCTGTTTGGAATCTAATTTAGAGGCCAAATAAGATGCATACAGTTAACACAAATGGATAAAGGGAGTGAGATGAGGACCGAGGGAGCCAGAGGGAGTGCATGCCCCACCCAATGGGGCGGCTGCCCCTCAGCTCTAGCCAGCTTTTACCACTTGAGAATATAGGCTCCTATGTTGTCTGCTGTGATTAGTCACAGGAAATAACTAAAAGGGACCTTAAGACCATCTAGTCAAATCCCTCTTTAAATAGAGCTGTGCTTCTCAAGCTTTAGCATGCATATAAATTTTGTAGCAGCTTGTTAAAATGCAGATCCCTAGTTTGTTAGGTCTGGTGAGTGGCAGTATCCTATCCTGGGGTACAGTCACCTGGTGTTCTGTATTGCTAATAAGTTCTGAAGTAATGTTAACTATGCTAATTTGGGGAACCACGTTTTGAATAATAAGGATGTGAAGGCAAGCTTTCTAAGAGAGACTAAATAATTAGTTCATATAATACTTCTGTTCAGTGCCCTTTTTTACTGAACTAGAAAATTTCACATGCAAATTACCAATAAAAATAATTGATTTTTCATGGGCAAGTATCTAGGGAAAAACAAATCTAATGTTTCCTCTTGAAGTGATAGAATTTAACTCCCTTATAAATATTCTGATAGAGGGATAACTCTATTTTTCAATTATTGTTAAATGTGTAGACAAATGGTTTCCTTTTGTGTTAAATGTTTGGGAAGGGAAGAAAGAATTTGGAACAGGAGAAAGAATACTTTACTATCAGAGGTTTATTTTATTTTGTTTTTGTATGTTCTTTTTATCCTTAGCAGTATTCAGAAGTGTTTCAGTTGAAGAGATCAAGCCAAAGAGATTCCTAAATCCAGGAATGGATATTCCCTTTCCACTGCTGTCTACCATGTTCTAGATTTTAAAGAAATTGAAGAGAATTTTATAAAATATTTTCTAGATAGAAGAAGTATATTAAGGACATAATAGAATTAAATGAATTAGTAGGTTTGATCATACTTGCCCTTAGTTAAAACTTGATTCCATAAGTACAATTGTAGAAATTTTGTCCCATAATTCATTTTATAATACAGAGAAAGGCTTGAGCAGCTTTACAGAAAAAGACAAAAAAAAAAAAAAAATCAGTGAGAAAGGGCATGTCCTACCATTTCACTCTAACTGTTGTTTTTTGTTGTTTGTAGGTTTGTAGTTTTTCTTTTTAGTGTTTGGAAAGCATATAATTCTTACAACAATCCTGTGACATGGGTATCATATTCACTTACTTTTTTCAGATAAATTGGTCAAATGTTCAATACATTTATCAAGATAACATAATGGCAAAGTCAGTAGTCAAATTTGTTTGTCTGTCTGATTTGCCATCATAGTTATTTTTTTCTACTTCAATAAGACTTCTCAGTATAATGATGCCTCTTGATTGGAAGCTAGTAGATGATCATATAGAAAATACGTACAATCCTTTTGAATGGAAATTCATATAGTCCAGTGAATGTTTGGGCACACATTGTTTCCTTTAATATCAAATACATTAAACAGTAAGATATACAAGGTTTATTAGATTTGACTATTAAGACACAAATCATCTGACATTTTAAAAGAAGGAAACTTTTATGAGAAAAGAAGGAGAAAATGGAAGCAAAATAGGAAAATAAAGAGTCAAGTTATATCATGCACAGGTACAAATTTCCTATGATGAATGTGATCCTTATGTATACTCGAAATATATCAATAAACTTGGAAACTTTTATTAGAAAGTTCTTAGGTCAGAAGTTACATTTTTATTTTTCTTTAATACTATTATTACTAATTAATAATACTGATATTAGAAGAACCAAGTGAAGTGAATAAATAGTATTATACTTAGTAAAATTGAATGTTATTTTTTGTAAGAATGTGTAAGGCGTACATCAGCTATAAACATTAAGGTGCATGTAGTTTCCCAAAACAGAAGGCTAGTCTCGTAATAATACTGGTAATATCTTACAATTGCTTTTCTGATTTTACCTGTATTTGTCAGATGACAGTTTTCTTCAGGAAATGGATGTCCAATTATTTAAATTTGCCTAGACAGTGTATTTCAGTAAAACTGAGTATGGGTAAATGACAAATTTGATTCTATGTTTCTTGTCTCCAAAACTGGTAATGAAATTTTGTATAAAGAATATATCTTATCTAATCAATTTCTCCGTGGAAGTATTTAATTATTTCAATCCCTGGTGCCGCAAAAAAAAAAAAATCAATATTTGTAATGGGCATTTGAGATATAGATATAAATATTTGTGTCTGTGGGCTTATTTGTTTATTGTATTTTATACTTGCTTATTTTTTGTTGAACAGACCATTTTTCCCTATGGATCTCAAGTGGATTAGGCAATTTAGACAAGGGATCATTTTGTAAAACAGATGAATACTCAGAAGTGTTGATCTCTTTCTGAGGGGTAACATCTTTCTCTCTTTAAATCTTACTTATCTTTGTACTGTTTTTTCCTGAAATTCTGATTTTCAGTGTACTCCATGAATTCCTTAGGTTAATGCTCCTTTTTTTGTCACTGCTTTTTACTTTCTTACGGCACACTTTTGCTTTTACATTCAAGAGATATATATGATATCTTCACTCTGCTGCTAATTAAGTTAAAAGTGTTAAAAGCTATTAGAAATAGAAATATATGGAAAATATATTTATATATTGGTATATGTTGGAACAGTAAGTCCAAATGAATCCTGGATTTGTGGGAATAGATAGCATCCTGATTGTAAAATTTTAGGCAAAAGTTTCACAAGTAAAAACAGTTCTCCATAAGCTTTGTATGGGTCATAGATTCACTTAAGAATTTGAAGTTATGGACTCTCCGCATTATTGTTTGGATCAAGAATGTTTCCCAGATGCCTCATGCATTCACAGGCGGCACTATTAGAAGGTGATTGAATCATGCTGGTGATATACTTGATTTGCCTAGTGGGAAGTGAGGTCTGATTACAAGAGGAGGGTGTATCTCCATCACTGGCTGCTCCCTTGTGTGTCTTCCTACTGTCCAGCAAGATGTAAGCAGCTTTTCCTTCACTGTGCCTTCTTGCTATGCTGCTTTTGCACTGGAACCAGCAGTCTTTAGACAGTAACCATGAACCAAAACATATTTCTCCTCTCTTACATTGTGGGTGTTGGGTTATTATATTGTATCCCAGTGATGAGAAAATGACTAAGACAGGTTTTGATACAGGAGAAATAGCAATGTTTCTGTGAATATGCCTGATCATATTGTTAGAAGCCTCTATGATGTCTTTATAGCAAAAGTTTAGAAAGGTTTGCAAATTCTGACTAGAGAGGCCCCAGAATGCTAAGCTTGATGGGAGTTTCTAGTCAAAGCTAAGAACACTAGAACCCTGATAGGAATGAAAATGATAAAATCCAAGATCAGGTTTCAGTTGGGAACAAGGATTCTATTGGCAGTTGGACTCAAAACCATGTGTTATGCTCTGGCAGAAAACTTGTCTTTATTTTGCTCACATCCTGAAACCCTGTAGGAGACTAAGATGGTAGATTAACCTGGCTTTCAGTGCAGCCCAGTGTTGAGGCTGTGGCATGGGTACTGCTGTTGGCAACTTTTTAGTCATATCTGCTTTGAGAAACAGGACCAGAAGCAGAGATGAATAAAAAAAATTTGAAAAATTTTCCTAGTGGCAAGAGAGGAAGTACATATAAAATTTGGGCCTATAAAATTGGGATCTGTATAATTTTGACCCAGAGAGCTTGGTTGCTGAAAAGATTAACATTAAAAAGTACTTTGCATCATGACAATAGAAAAGATGCCTTGAGAGCATCTTAGGAATTCACAAGACCCCATCTATTGCAGGCTAAAGAGTGCAAAACTATAAATCTTTCATTTGAGAAAAGAGCCCTTGGCCACCCTATTCAACAAGGGCTGCCTATGTAATTGGTTCCCTGAGATTCTGTTCATAGTACTCAATCATCTTGGTACTTGGAGGCTGCTGCAGCCATGGTCCAAGGTGCCTGGCTACTGTGTGTGCTGGTGGCAGACCTTGACATCATCCATGTTGTGTGGGTTTTACTTACTCGCAAAATGCAGCACTTGTGGAGGTCAGTGAGGCTTACATCTAGATTTCAGAAGAAAACCTGGGAGACGAGGCAGTGTGCCCCTGAGAGGGCAGTTCATGGGAAGCTGAGAGAGTGAAGCTGAAGGTACAGTGGAGACCCTAGGAAGGTAGAGAATCCAGGAACATGAAACATTGGCTGAAGAAGCCACAGGCAGTGAGCACAGCCACCCTGAGAGATGCCAGGAGAGCTGCACCTGGCAGTGCCATAGGAGCAGGCTGCCCCTACTCTTTGGAGTTCGTGTCTCATTACAACTTGCTCAGGGTGCTGATGTGGAGCTACAGGATTTAATATTTGCTTTGCAAGGTTTTGGTCTTATTTTGTTCCATTCCTTTCTATCTGTCTATTTCTCCCTTTTTGGAATGAGGAATGTTTACACTGTGCCATCGTATGTCAACAGTGTTTAACTTGTTTTTGCTATTTACAAGAACTCACATCTAAGTGTTTGCTTTGAGTCTCAGAAAAGACTTTTGGTTTGAACTTTTCAGCAGTGCTGAAACCATTAAAACTCTGGCAACTCTTCGAGACAGACTAAATATATTTTGCATAAAAAGTGCACATGAGTCTTTTAGAGCAGGGGTTGATTGTTACAGTTTGAATCAAGAATGTCTCCCAGAAGCCTTGGATACTCATAATTAGGGCTTTTGGAAGGCGATTAAATCATGCAAGTGACGTAGTTGATTTTCTGTTAGGAGATGGTGTCTAGCTGGAAGATGTGAGTCACTGAGGACTTGTGGAAGAATGGTATATCTCCCTTTCTGACTCTTCCCCTCTCTCTGTGCTTCCTGGCCTATGAGACACAAGCAACTTTTACTTTGCTATGCCCACCTACCATATGACTTCTGCCTTGTAGCCAGCCAACCACGAACTGTAACCATGAGCCAAAATAACTCTTTCTCTTTGAGTAGTGGGTGTTAGGTATTGTGTCCCAGTGATGAGAAAGCAATCAAGACACTTCCCATAATAATACATCTACTTAACATACATAAAGTTTTGCCCAAACTTTGATGCAGAGGGAAACTTATGGTCCTCAAATATGGTAGACTTACTCAAGATAGAATATCTTTTGCTGTAACTACCTAGAAATGTTGAATTTAAATATGAAAAATTCAATACCTAACTGAAGTTACCTAAAAGGAAACTGAGTCCCTATGAACCAGAGTGATTAACAAGTTTTAAGACACTTATAGTGGTTCTAAAGATGGTTTTAAGATTCAGAAATAGTCTCAGTGATTATGAACTTTATTTTTAATGTTTATGTAAGCAGAAGAGATTAAATTTTGAGTCTGCTTAAGACGGGGACTAAAACTACAACCTTCCCATATGCCAGAACCCTGAAAGTGTGCTGCAACCTTGATTAAAAAAATAAAAATTTTATTACTGACAGAGATCTGAGATCTAACACAAAGAGAAACTTGTTTTTAATCCATGGCTCCATGTGACTTCCACCAGATATCAAAACCCTAAGGTGTATTGCACACTGGTTTACAATAATTTTTTAATTAAAAATGTTAGTATATAATAATTACATCCATTACTTGAATTTAGTACATATACATCTTAATCGTTTTACTTTCCCTTCTCACCGTCTCCCTCCCCAGTCCCTCCATCTCTTGGTCTACTTCCTATAAACAACCCTATCCACTTGATGCAGACATTTCTAAGTTGAGAAGTTACCATACAGATTGGTCCTGGGCTGATAATCACTTGGGTTGCCAGCTTTGGAGAACCATTTCAACCATCCAAGCTACCTGGGACTTCCAAAAGTAGGAAGAGCACCTTAACCCCAGTTACCATAGAGGAACGTACATGGCCTAATCAGGCCCTGAATGCCCCACTTCTTAATACTATTACAATGACAACACCTGAATTTTGAAGGGGACATGTTCAAACCATAGCAACTAAGCATTCTATAATAACAAAACCATCCTTCAAAAATGCAGGTGAAACTAAGATATTCCAAAATAAGAACTGAGGAAATTTGTTACTAATAGACCTGCCCTATAATAAATCTTTTTTAAAAATGGGTCTCACTGTGTTGCCCAGGCTGGCACTGTACTCTTTATCTTCCTGCCTCAGTCTCCTCAGGGGAGAATATATGTGAGCACCAACCACTATGCCCAACTCCCTCAATACATCCTAATGGGAGTATTTTAACTGATGATAAAGATAGTAGATGGTAAACAAAAGTCATATAAAGAAAGAAAACTGGTAAAGATTACTACAAAGGTAGATATAAAAGCCAGTATTACTATGTTTGTTTAGTAATTCTTTTTACCTAAAAGCTTTAAATGGCAAATGCATAGAGCAATTTTTATAAATTTATGTTAATATACACAAGATGTATAAAGATATAATTGAGGACAATAATACTAATATAAAGGGGTAGAAGTGTATATGAGCAGAGATTGTGTGTGCTGTTGAGGGTGTTAGTATTGTTTCAAACTAGATTGTTATACATTTAAGATGTCAATTATCATCTCCATGATATCTATTAAGAACATAACTTAAAGTACATGAAAAGGAAATGAAGAGATCAAAATAGTATACTAGAAAAATCCACTAAACAGAAAATAAGGCAATAATGGAGGGAGTGGGGAACAAAGGACATAAGACATGTAGAAAACAGATAACAAAATGGTGGAGCCTTTTATTATTGACAATCATCATAAAAGGCAATGTATAAAATTCTCCAGTAAAAAGGCAGAAATTGGTAGAATGGACAGAAAAGCATTCAAACTGTATCTTATCTACAAGAGACTTAATTACAAATATACAACTAAGTTTAAAGTGAAAGATTTGAGGCCGGGCGTGGTGGCGCACGCCTTTAATCCCAGCAGTCGGGAGGCTGAGGTAGGAGGAGCGTTGTGAGTTTGAGGCCAGCTTGAGCTACAATGTGAGCGCAAGGCCTGCCTGAGCTACACAGTGCGAGCCTGCCTCAAAAAACCAGGGCTGGGAGTTTGGCTCAGCGGCTTACGCGCCTGTCAGGCAGGCGCGAGGTTGTGAGTTCAATCCCCGGTGCCGGAAAAAAAAAAACAAAAAACAAAAACAAAAACCAGGGCCGGGAGTTTGGCTCAGTAACCTAAGCGCCTGTCTGATAGGCACGAAGTTGTGAGTTCAATCCCTGGTGCTGCCAAAAAAAAAAAAAGATTTGAAAAATACTGCATGGAAATCATAATTGTTATAGTCTGGATCGTGACTGCTCCTCAAAGGCCCATGTGTTGAAGGCTTAGAACCCAGCCTGTGGCACTGCTGCAAGGTGATGGAACCTTCAGGAGGTGGAGCCTAGTGGAAGGAAAGTAGATCATTGGGAGAAGTACGCCATTGCAGGTATATTAGGGGCCTCATCTCTCTCTCTCTCTCTGTCGCTGTCGCTGTCTCTGTCTCTGTCTCTCTTTTTCTTTCTATCTGTTTCTTGGCTGCCATGACATGGACAAGCCTCCTTCATGTGCTTCTGCCATAATTTTCTGTGCCACTATGTACCCAAAGCAACAGGGCCAAGCAGGGGTTTGACTGAACTCTCTGAAAATGTGAGCCAAAATAAACCTGTCCTCTTTAAAAATTGATTTATCTCAGGTCTTTGTTGCAGTACTAGAAAGCTAACACAGTAACTAAAAGAGAGCTAATGTCAGGAAAAATAGACTTTAAAAAATTTTTACAAGTGAACAAGGACAATTAGTAAAAGTGTCAATACATTAAGAAGATGTAGCAATTATTATGTTGGTATGCAACAGCAGGGTCCCAAAATATATGAAGCAAAAATTTTACAGTGTTTATGGGAGAAACAATTATATAATAATAGAGCATATGCCTAACAATAGTGTACACATTCTTCTCAACTTCACAAGGAACAGTCTAGGATGATCATACTTAAATTGCAAGAGTTTCAAAATTTAAAAAGACTGAAATCATATAAAGTATCTTCTCCAACTACAATGAAGTAATGAAAGAAAAATTGAAATAACAGAACAAACACAAGAAAAATTGAAAATTCCACAAATACGTAGAAATTAATACATTTTAAAACAGCCAGTATATTAAAGAAGACAACACAAGGAAAATAAGAAAATAATTTGAGATGAAGGAAAAGGATAACACAGCTTACCAAAATTTACCAGATTTTGTATTGAATGAAGTGCTCAGATTTAAAATTTATAGTATTTAATAAGAAAGCTCAAATTAACAACTTAATTTTACTCCTTAAAAACTACAAAAAGAAGAACAAAGAAACTTCTAACAACAGCATTACCCTTTTACCATCACTGGACAGAGATATCCCAAGAAAATAAAATTATTGAAGTTTACTAGTATAGGTATAAAATATACTCAACAAAATCAAGTAGCATATTAAAATGAGTGTAAGCCAAGACAAAGTGGAATTCATCCCAGAAATATGTGGTTCAACACCTGAAAATTCATTAGTAATAGAAGGTAACTAGACAGACAAATCACAAATTATTGCCCACCTTACAGAAATACAAATGATTATTAGGGAGTACTACATATAATTGTCCACTAACAAGTTAGATAACTTCTGTGAAGTGCAAAAATTTCTAGAAGTATAAAAATTGCCAAATCTGACTCAAAAAGAAATAGGAAACTCTGAACAGACCTGTAATACTGTTTCTCAATAATCTAAAATTTTGGCCTAGATAGTATTATTGTTGAAATCTAGCAGACACTGAAAGAACATTAGCCCTTCTCAAATCCTCCAAAAAATAGAAAAGGGAACACTTCTAACAACAGCATTACCCTTTTACCATCACTGGACAGAGATATCCCAAGAAAATAAAATTATTAAAGTTTACTAGTATAGGTATAAAATGTACTCAACAGAATCAAGTAGCATATTAAAATGAGTGTAAGCCAAGACAAAGTGGAATTCATCCCAGAAATATGTGGTTCAACACCTGAAAATTCATTAGTAATACAACTACATAATCATCTCAATATAGGGAGAAAAACATTTGATAAATCTAATAGCTTTTTTGGGGGAAAATTACTGATTTGAAAACTTACTCATCAAACTAGAAATTGAGGAAAGCTCCTCAATATGATACATGAAATTGCTAAAAACCTACAGGGAACTTCATACTCAGTAATGAATGATAGAAAGCTTTCCCCTTACAGTCAGAAATCAAAGAAGAATGCCTGTTTTCAAGACCATACTGGAAGTGCAAACCAGACAAATTAGGCAAGAAAGAAAAATAGTATAAGGATTACAAAGTGAAAATAAAGAAGTAAAACTGTATTTTCACTTGGCATAATCTTATATGTAGAATATTTTAAATGATTCCACAAAAGTGTTAGAGCTAATAAGCAAATTCAGGGGTTTCAGGGTATAATATCAATACACAAAAATTAGTTAAATTTTTATATACTAGTGATGAATAATCCAAAGTGGCAATCAAGAAAACAATTCCCTTTGCAACAGAACCAAAAGAATCAAACAGGAATGAATTTAGTCATTAGATGCAGGAATTATAAAATGAAAACTGCAAAACAATGCTGAAAGAAATTAAAGGTCTATATAAATGGAAAGACATCTGTGTTTGTGGACTGCAGACATAATAATGCTTAGATGGCAATACTTCCCAAAAGCAATTTGGAGTCATTGCAGTACCTTTCACTATCCCATTAGCCTTTTTCCCCCTCAGAAATAGAAAAGCTGATCTTAAAATTTATATGGAATCACAACTTACCTTAAGTAACTAAAACAATCTTGAAAAGGTCAACACAGTTTTGAAGGACTCACAAGTCCTGATTTCTGAACATATTATAAAATCAGCAGTATCAGAACAGCATGGGATCAAGAAAATGAGAAAACGAACCACAGACCAAGAGAAAATATCTGCAAAAGACATATAATAAAGGACTAATTCAAAATATACAAAGAACTCTTGAAACTCAACACAAAAAAACCAAAAAAAGCCTCATTTAAAAATGAGCAAAAGTTACGAACAGGTACCTCACCTAAAGAAGACATTCACCTGACAAATGAGCTCAACATCTTGTGTTATTAGGGAACTGCAAATTAAAACAGTGAGATGCCACCTCACACTTATTAACATAGTCAAAACCCAAAATACTGGCAATACCAAATTCTATGAAGAATATGGAGCAACAGGACCTGTCATTCATTGCTCATGGGAATGTATTAATGGTCCATCGACTTTGGAAAGCAAGTTGGCAGTTTCTTACAAGACTAGAGATGATCCAATAATCATATTGCTTGATACTAAGCCAAATGAATTCTTGTACCTACAAATAAAGCAGTGTAGGGATGTTTATAGGGATTGTATTTGCATAGTTTGCAAACCTTGAAAGCAATCAAGATGTCCTTGAGTAGGTTGATGGGTAAACTGTATACATTATTTGATATACCCACTCTAACACAGAATGACCTTGTCTTAATTTAATTATGTCTGCATAGATCCTGTTTCCAAACAAGGACACATTCTGAGGTTCTGGGTAGGTGTGAATTGGGAAGGGGGCACTATTCAAGTCACTACATGGGCAGGACCACTCTGTATGTAAGCTCTAGGAGAGAAAGTTTACTTCCCTTCTCCAGCTTTTAGATATCACCTACATACTTTGGGCTCATAGTCCTGACTACAGGTCATTTTGACCACTGTTCGTATTGTTCATCTCTTCTGAGTCTAGCACCTCTCTTTTCCTCTTATAAAGATGCTGGTCAGCCAGGAATGGTGGCACACACCTATAATCCCAGCACTCAGGAGGCTGAGGCAGGAGGATCACTACAAGTTTAAGGCCTCCTTGAGCTACATACTGTGTTCAAGGCCACCCTGAACTATATAGTGATACCCTGTCTCAAACAATAACAACGGAAGACACTTGTGATTACATTGGGCCCACCTGAAATAACTTGGCATAGTTTTTTTTAATATTTATGGAGAGAAAGAAAGCTTCTGTCTGAGAGAGACATAAAGGGTCCCGAGTGGGTTGCCCAACTTGGCATAGTTTTGCATCTACTGAACCACACTTTAGTCACATCTTCAAGGTCCTTTTGCTCCCACCATGTGGTGCTGTGCTACTGCACATCCACAGCAGCAGGGCCTAGCACTCTGAGGATGAGCTGAAGAGGTCAGTTCACAGGGGCCAGGGACTGGCACACAGACAGATATCTTTGGGAGGCTGTTATTCAGCCTTTAACAATACCATCATTTCATGCCATGCATTTCTATTTATATAGGCGTACTTTCAAAGTATTGAAAGCATCATGTTTAAAGAGATTGTAGTACTGAATTTTGTGATTTTCACACTTGGAGCTACATTTGCCACTCGTCCATGGATTTCGCAGAGATTCAGTGGGCTGCCTACAGCAACTCATCAAAAACCTGTCATCAACTCCCTTCCCTGAACTGTTTGCCAACCCACTGACATTGCTTTCATGAGTCAAGATGCAGTTTATTTTGAGCAAAATAAAATGCACAATAAACTCTTAATCTGTGGATCAGAGCACTCTAGGTTAATGAAAAGGGGAATAAGCAGCAAACAGATCCATTCATTGTCATTTTGTACCTGTATTTCTCCAGCTGCTGAGCATTTTCAAAGGAGAACAGAATTTCTGACCCACCTAATGCAGCCTGCACTAGGGCTAAAGACAAATCATGCTTGCTATCAGCCATATTGGAGTGATTATCTCTAGGGCAATGAGTACAAAGGTTGGGCCTTAAGTGAACGTGGGGTGTGCTCTGCCTTGCCTTCGTTGTCCTGTTTACAGCAGCACACTTTGTAATAGCTGAACAATCCAAATGCCCATCAGCGGAGAAATGGATAAAAAAAGATGTGGTATTTTTATACAGTTGAGGACTACTCAACCTTAAAGAAGAATGAATTTAAGAGTTTTACAGGTAAATGGGTGCACCTTGAGACCATACTCATAAGTGAAATAAATCAAACTCTCGTGTAAGCATCATCTTGTTTCCTTAGTGTAAGAAACTAAGAGTAAACCAGATACAAAATCTGCAATAGATATTGAGAAAGGGAAAGAAACTGCTCACAAGAATAGAACAACTGGGAGTGGGCCAAAGGAGAAATGTAGGAAGGGAAAAAGGAGAAAAAATGCAAGTTATTATACTAGTAATGCCTCTTAGTTCATAGAAAAAGAATGTTTGTGCTAATATTGATTGGAGAATTTTTTATGCCCATATCTCATACTCTGAGTAACTATTTTAAAGACAAAAATGCAGTGCATTAACTATTGTTTGTTGTTCTTCTATTACCGTGTTGTGAAATTTTTTTAATCTTTTTTTTTTTTCCACAAAAAAAGAATATATGGCAAAAAGGACTCCTGGCAAGATCGACCTTTGGCAAAACAAAAATTGTCAAAGTTCTTTTTTGCCTCTCTTTTCCACACTCCTGTGAGTTCTGGTTCATTTTATTGTACTTGACCAATGGCCACAATTCAGATAAATCTTGTGAAATTAGAGAGAGAGAGAGAGAGAAACAGAGAGAGTGTTACGTGGGAACAGAGTAGAAGGAACTCTTGTCCTCTTCACCAGAGAGGAGAAACTTGCTTTTTTACTTTTTCATGAATAGCATTTTGTTTTAGTTACCATTTATTATAGAAAATTTCATTTGCAAAACAGAGGGAAAAGTGCAACATAATGAACCTCCATGTACCCATCACTCAGCCTCAACAATTAACATTTTTACTGTTCTTGTTTCTTCTATTTCTCCCTGCTTTTGGGGTGGGTATTCTCTAACATGTTTCACTGTCACTTATTTTACCTGTGGAATGATAGATCTAGAAACCTGATTTAGATTCAGGGTCTTTTCACAATGATACATCATATATGACCCATAGTTTAGAGTGCATCACAACGAGAGGTACAAAAAATTGGCGTTTCTTTTTATATTAGTGACATTAAGAATGCTCTATGAATTTAAGTGTTACCAGTCTGAGATTCCCCACCAACTTTTCATGTAAACTAGTGCGCACCAACAGCAAAGGAGCCTGAAAGACGCCCAGGTGCGGACCCTATCCTAGATGGTGAATCGGGATCTGGGCTAGGGCCTGAGCAAGTGTTCTCTTTTATATTGATTGAAAAATAATACTTACACACCTGTACGAGATACATTATTGTCATTCAGTGCATGAATATAGTGTAATAATCAAGTAAAAGGTATTTTTATCTTTTTAAACATTAATTATTTTCCTGTGTTAGAAATTTCTACTGTTCTAATAATTTTGAAATGCACTGTAAGTTGTTTTAACCCATAGTTATCCTACTGTGCTCCAGAAACCAACATACCTAATTCTCCCTGTGTTTCGGTACCCCTATTGAACCTCTCTTCACTCTTCTATTCCTCTACCTGTCTTTAGCAACCACTATTTCATTTCAAAATTGACTTTTTAGCCAGGCGTGGTGGCACATGCCTTTAATACCAGCACTTGGGAGGCTGAGGTAGGCAGAGCATTGTGAATTCAAGGCCTGCTTGGGCTGCAACACAAGCATAAGATCAGGCTGAGCTACATAGTGCAACCCTGCCTCAAAACACCAGGGCTGGGAGTTTGGCTCAGTGGCTTAAGTGCCTGTCTGTCAGGTACAAGGCTGTGAGTTTGAACCCTGGTGCTGCAAAAAAAAAAAGATTGACTTTTTAGTTTCCACAAATGAGTGAGAACATTTGGTGTTTGTATTTTTGTTTCTGTCTTATTTTGCTTAATGTAGTAATTTCTAGTTTCGCTCATGTTGCTTCAAGTGAAAGGATTTCATTCTTTTTTATGGCAGAATAGTATTCCATTCTGTATATGTACCACATTTTCTGTATCTGCTCATCCACTGTTGGCCTCCAGGTTGATTACATACTTTATCTACTGTGATTGGTACTGCAATGAACCTGAGATAGCAAGTATCTTTTTGGCTAATGACATAATTTCCTTTGAATAGATACCTAGCAGTGAAGTTGCTGGATTGTGTATTTTTAATTTTTTGAGAAATCTCCATACTGTTTTCCATAACTTTTTTCCATGACTACACAAATGTACCTTCCCACCACCGTTATATAAGAGTTTTTCTTTTTCTGCCTACTCACCAGCATTTGTTAAATTTTTTTGTATTTTTAACAATAGCCATTTTGGCTGGGGTAAGATGATATCTCATTGTAGTTTTCATTTCCATTTCCCTGATGATTAGTGAAATTGTGCATTTTTAAATATGCCTGTTCACCATTTGTATGTCTTCTTTTGGGAAAGTCTATTTAATACTTTGGTCTATTTTTAATTGGATTATTTGGGGTATGTGTGTGTGTGTGTGTTTTCTTGTGACTTTTAAAAAATATATTCTACACATTAATTGTGGTCATATGAGTAGTTTGTAAATATTTTTTCCAATTCTTTGTTAACTTCCTTGATTATTTCCTTTGCTGTGCAGAAGTTTTTGAGTTTGGTATAATTCCATTGGTTTGTTTGTATTTTTGTTGCCTATGTCTTTGGTGTCCTAGAGAACGAAATGTAAAACCTGAAACTATGAAAATGTTTTCTTGTAATAATTTCAAACTTTAAGTTTTCCATTTGAGTTGTTGATCTATTTTGAGTTGGTTCTTATATATAGTGAGAAGAAGGAATGTAGTTTCATATTCACGCATATGTATATCCAATTTTGCCAGCACCATTTGTTGAAAAGACTTTTTCTTTCACTGTATATTCTTGATAACTTTATTTTTGTAGCTGATTTGGTATCCTGAGATTTTGCTGGATTTATTAGTTCAAACAGCTTTTTGATATAGTTTTCATGTTTTCTACGTGTAAAAAAATCATGTCATCACAAACGGACAGTTTAATTTCTTCCTGTCCAACTTGAATGCACTTTATTTCTTTATCTTGTGTAATTGCTCTTGCTAAAACTATCACCACTATTAAATAAGTGGTGAAAGTGAATATCCTTGTTTGTTCCTGATCTTAAGAAGAAACACTTTCAGTTTTTCCCTGTTCAGTACGATATCAATTGTAGATTTTTTGTAATGGCCTTTATTATTTTAAGGTATGCTCCTTCTGTGTCTAATTTCTTGAGAGTTTTTAAATCATGAAGAGATATTAAATCTTATTCAATGTTGTTTCTGTATCAAGATGATCATATGGTTTTTGTCCTTCATTCTATGGATATGTCATATCATGTTTATTGATTTGTGTACATTGAACCATCTTTGCATGCCTGGAATGAATCCCACTTGATCAAGATAATTATTTTGTATTGTTTGTCATGTATTTCATAGATTTAATTCAAAATTTAGGGCCTAGTTAACATTGTGGTGTCATGTTTCCTTTCATGTTTCTTGCGTTCCTACATTTGGTGTAATAGGAAGAGTTATTAGATGTCAGTTTAGTAGGTTCTTGGGCTTTGCTTATAGGTGAGCTGAAAAGTGTAGTTTCTGTGCAGTTTTGCCAGCTTGTATCACTGTTAGTGGTGCCTATGAGTGCCCCTGGTCTGAAGTAGTTCATGAAGGTAGTACAACTTTGCAACACATATGGGCTTCCAAAGGCACATGTGTTCAGGTTCCCCAGATCTCAGCACTGATGGCAGTATCTACCACAATCTTGCTGGTGTCGGATGTGGAAGGAACACCTCCTGATCTCTCAGGACCAGTAGAAGTGACACCAAGGGTTGTGGTGTCAACAACCATGGTCTCCAAGCCACAGGATATGAAGGAAACCTTTTTCAGGACTCCTAGGATAAATGTGGGAATTGCCTCAGCCTGTGGCACCAGTCGCCACAGTTGTGGAGCCACAGAATGGGATGGGACCTTCCACAGTTCCTGTGGGATGAGCATAGAAAATCCTGGATTCTATGGCACCAGTAGATACAGACTTGAAGTTGTGGAATGTGAATGTGTCGGTCTCTAGGTCCCATGGGGTGATGGTGAGTAATGCTGGTGCTTTTAGCAATTTTAGCCACTTTACTGGAGCCATAGGACCAGACCTAGATGAGACTTCCTCCAGGTACCCAGGGGCAAGTACAAGTATTATCAAGCCTTTTGATACCAGCATCTGTGGTCCAATCTCTGTAGGCTGTGGAAGAGACCTTCTGTAGATGTCTTTGGGTCATATCTAGGTAACACTTGGAATTATTGGGCTGGTATCCATGCTCTCAGAGTTGTAGTACATAGAAGAGACTTTCCCTAGGTTCCACAGGTACAGTGTGTTTAGTGCTGGGTTTTGTGGCTTTGGTGTCTGTTGCTGGAGCTGTGGGATGTAGATGGGAATATTCCTATATCATACAGGGCAAGCTCTGGTGGGTCTGAGGCACGTGGCATTAGTAGGCAGGGTCCTGGAGCTCCAGGTCAAGGATGAAATCTCCCCCTGATCTCTAGGGACAAACGTGGGTAATGCTAGAGCTTTTTGCACTGGCAGCTGCAGTCCCCATGGGCTGGGGAAGAGACCTTTTCTAGTTCCTGTGGGGTGACTTGGAGTGAACCTTGAGACCGGGACTGTGGCAGCCACTAGTCTTGAAGCTGCAGAATACTGAAGGGCCTGGCTCCTATCAGGTGAGGTGTGTACTAGCCAAAGGCTTCTTGTGTAGTCAGGGGGCTGGCTGCTGATGTCTAGCAGTAACTACATAGCAGATTGGACTCGGGTGTGTGAAGGCTCAGTGTGAGTTCCTCAGTGTGAGCACTCAGACCAACCAGCTCCCTAAGTGAGTTTAGAGCCTGTGAGGACTTGGAATTCTCCTTCAATTAGGACTTCCATTATGCTGCTTTTCCCATCAGAGTAGAATTATCCTCCCTTCCTGCCGAGAGAGCCAGGGATTGAAGTTGAAATGTACTTTGCTCTTTTCTTTGGGTAGCTAAGATTGAGAAATAGCAGCTAATGATAGTAGTAGCTGTGGTGATTGTTGCAGAGAACATGGGATTGCCAAATGGTGAGTTTTCTGCTTCAGTATTTCCTCACTCATTATCTAGAATGCTTTTGTGGAGAAAACCTTTTCTTTATTCACTGTATGTTGTTACTCACATAAGACAAGCAGGATAAACACATGATTCTTTTCCCCCATATCAGTGAATCTTGTTTTATTTTTAGAAGATTATTTTCTAAACAAGTGGATTTTTATGTATTTGATATGTTTCAGTATATTTCAGTCTTTAGTCAACTGTCCTATTCTCTTTTCTCTTCTCCTCTTTGTCCTTTTCCTTCTTGATGCTCAGTTATGCAATGGTGGCAATTTGTTATCTGTACACTCAATCTTTGATAAATTTTTTGCTCACTGGCACATTATGTCTCAGGCTGCTCTTGTGTGTTATTTATCCCAGATCTGGAATAAGCCATTTCACTCAGAAACCCCAGTTCATTTTTGTAGAAGTGATACTTAAAAGTTATAGTTCTGGCAACAAAGATGTTTAATTGCCACTAAATTAGCAAAGTATTAAAGTCTTACATGTAAATTATTAGGAAAAAATTTTATTAATAAAAAATTTATGAGCTTGTATTAATATTTTCAAAATAAAGCTAATACTTAAAAGTTTTAAAGTGATTTATAGGATAGTATCTTTTCCCACAAGCTAAAATTCTTTGTTCCAGCTGATTATAACATAATTACTTGTTTTATTCTATTAAACATAATTTTTCCCTGATGTATCTCTACAGATATATGTATATATCAAGTGTAATAGTAAAATAACAAAAGTAATTGTTTCAGAACACCAATACCCCTAACAATACAACTATTCATTGCAGTTTAAGATTTATTTGTGATTATTTTTCTCTTTAGGATCTATGTTATCAGGAAGATACAATAAAAACACTGGGGTTAAATTACCTTAAAATGCTACTTCTCTGTATAGTTAAGTCAGTTAAATTTGATAGAAACTTGGGTTCATTTGTTTTTGCTTGCTTTCATTTTTAGGGATTGGTCTTTTTTAAAATTAAATTTACTGTAAAATTATATGACATACTTTAATGTTTTCAAAGTCAAAGGCATAATTCAAGCTATATTAAAAAAATTCCAGCTTCTATTTCCCTGTCTCTTCCCTCCTTCTCCCCCTTCCCTGAGAGGTAACCATTTGTATTCATTCTATTTTGCTCTCTTTCTTCTTGAAAATAGAAGTTAACAGGTGCATATTTATGAACACATTATTACGTATAAGATCCTGCGAGACCTACCAATCACATACTAAAATAGGTTTTCCAGTTTCCAAAGTACTTATATAATATCCTCCTGTTCGTCATGTCAGACCTTTGAAGTTAGCAAAAAAGCCTATGTTATCCCTGTTTTATGTAAGGATCCAGGAGTCCAACAAATGCAGATTTGCCTAAGGTTACTAGTTCTGTATATGGCACAGTTAGAACTAGTGCCCAGGTAAACGTGGTATGGTACTAGAACAAGTTTTGGAATCAGATTTCCCAATCTCTTGAAGCAAGTTGCTCAACCTCGTTAAGGCTCAGTTCTTTGATCTGGGAAGTGGAGATATTTACAGTATCTATCTCATAGGGTTGTCATGAGAAATAATTGAGATAACATATAAAATCCTTAGCCAATGCCTAGGAAACATCCTGAATCCTTATTGCATGTGGCTAATATTACATTCTAACTGATGCCTTCCTCACTGCACTGTGATGCTTCTGTGGGTATTCATCTTAATGTGTGTGATGTTCTAGGGTCATCTTTGTCTTAGTTGATATTTTTATTCTCTGAACGTGATGCATACATATTTGTCTTAACCACAGCAATATAGTCTTTGTGTTATTGTCATTATAAACTTTAGCACATGTAGTATGTATGAATTTTAGTCTTTTTTAAATTCTCCAAAAAGTCTTGCATATCTTGCCTACATTGCATCTTGAGGGTTTACTGGGTTAATTGTTTATACCTGAAGTGAAGGCAGTAGGCAGTAGATAGATTTGGATGAAGTGACCTGACGGTGAGAAGCTATGGGAGCAAAATCATTGTAGGTAGAAGGACAGTATATTTAGGTCACACATATTAAATGTAAAATAGCTTGGAATGGTGGCACATGCCTGTAATCCTAGCAGTCTGGAAGGTTGAGGCAGGAAGGTCACAAATTTAAGCCCAGCCTGGGTAATTGAGAAACGTAGACTCTGTCACAAAATAAAAAACTAATACAAGGCCTGGGCATGTTGCTCAGTGTGAAGACCTTGGGTATAATCCCCAGTATCCCCCCTCAATGTCCCTGCATTAGAATGTGATAATAGAAGTGGAAACCTGAAATATTTTAGGAGCTTGGTCTCGTATTTGTGATTTTAACATATGCGAGGTACCTAGTACTTGAAAATTTGGGAGTGTGACATAGATTTAAAGTGTCAGATTATAGTTATTTAGTTTTTTTCTGTCATAATTGTGTTTTCAAAAGTAAGGAAACAAAATTGATTTTAAAAAAATATGGAAGCATGAATGAAACACCTAATTTATCATGGGTTTTGCCAATGAATGTGGTCATTGTATTTATGTTCTCTGTCACTAGATGGAGTCCGTGAGTACAAGGAACTCTGTTGGACTTTTCTATACCTCTTCCAATAATGCTGTTTTGCACCTTTAAAAGACAGAATAATATTGTTTTTTTAAAAATTGGCAAATGTTTTTGAATGGTAGAATTACTGGATTTGCATCTTTGAAGATCAGTGTATAAAATTTCAAAATAGTCTCTTCTTCACATTCTTGCTCTCTAATTTTTTTCCCCGAAAGACCTTTAACACCACAGTTTAACATTACTATAGTTCCAAATGCTTATGGTTTAGCAAGAATATTTTTAATTAACAAATTTATTAGTGATTGTCAGTTTAGAAATTACCTTTTGCTGCAATTCTTCTTGTTCCGGAGCTCTTTTTTTCAAGCTGCTTATGCCATGAGCTTCCTTTCAAATACACCAAGAGCAGCTGTTATATTGTTATTGTGTCATTTCTTAGCATAGTATAATATAGACCTGCAATTCTAAAACTGATGTGGTATGAGTTATTACAAGATAAAGGCCGGGTTCCAGCACTCGGGAGGCTGAGGTAGGTGGAGCATTGTGAGTTCAAGGCCGGCTTGGGCTTCAACGTGAGCACAAGGCTGACCTGAGCTACATAGTGCGACCCTGCCTCAAAAAAAAAAAACAAAAAAAAAAAAAAAAAAAAAAAAAACTAGGGCTGGGAGTTTGGCTCAGCAGCTTAAGCGCCTGTCTGGCAGGCACGAGGCTGTGAGTTCAATCCCCGGTGCCACAAAAAACATTAAAAAATAAAGTAAAAATAAAAAAGAGAAAGGCCAGGATAAGCAACTTTTCTTTATCAAGTTTGGCAAATGGTAAGATGCCACATGCTAATAGTAGATCATAAATGCTGGTGATTATTCCAGTCACCAGCTTCCTTTGCTCTTTATTTGGGGTTGGACTGGGCAATGGGAAGAGAGCAAGTGAGTATGTGAAGGTGTCACAGAAGGAATCTGGGGAACCTTCCAGGACCCAGGAGAATGCAGTAACTTGCTCTGTTAGTCTGTGTGCAAGGCTCTATGAGGGCAAGATCTAGTCTAATTCTTTTTTCTGTCTTTTTGCCGCAGCACGTGTCCTTATAGTCGGCCTCCCTTTGGCTATGGAAATTTTCCAAGTTCAATGCCAGAATGCCTGGGTTACTATGAAGACAGGTATCAAAAACATGAGTCTATGTTCTCAGCTTTAAATAGAGACTATCCTTTTAGAGACTACCCAGATGAGCACGCACACAGTGAAGATTCTCGGAGTTGTGAGAGCGTAGACGGGACCTCTTACTATAACAGTCACAGCCACAGTGGGGAAGAATACCTGAACCCCATGCCTCAGCTGGACATTGGAGCCTTGGAAAACGTCTTCACGGCCCCAACATCGACTCCCTCTAGCATCCAGCAAGTCAACGTCACTGACAGTGATGAGGAGGAAGAAGAAAAAGTGCTCAGGAATTTATAATTTTAAAACACATATGCACAGAAAATAAACATTTCTTAAAATATATTCTGGGTCAGTTGGTGTGAGAAAAAAAAAAGCCTAGCATGCTTTGCTGAGCATTTTCAGCCATGATTTGAGGAGTCAAAACCAAATGCAATTCCTGTCTTCATAAGGTTTTGATTAGTGGAACTGCAGTCCTGAGCTGGTGTTTCATCTTAGGAATATTTACAATATGAAGTACTTTATTTTTTATGGCTGAAATTTATGCTGACATGTACATCATTATCTTATCTTGGAACATGCAAAATGCAAAAGCCTCACAACTGTGAGAGGAGAAAGGGAGTTATAATACACCTGGCCTGACAGTGCGATTTGCGTTTTATCTCAAGATTCATTTACTCATTTTTCTTAACTATTTTTTGTTTGATGTTTATACAATACTTGTGGATATTGTCAGTGTTTTTGTAACATTTTGAAAATATTTTGATAACTTTTTAGAAGTGAACTGGGACTCAGTTACTAAATTCAATTCACGCTAATAATCAATTCTCAGTTGCAAATGTGTTTTAATGGTACCTAGGTAATTCTTTCAGCTGTATTTAGCCATTATTCTTCTGAGACAATTTCATCATATTTGAATATCTTTTTTCATTTGGTAGGCATTGTTATATTTTTGTTATAATTAAATAAGATAAAATTGTTCTTGCTGAATGTTTTCTGTTTGGAGGATAGAAAAAAGTACAGTGAGTGTTTTTCACTTAAGATGATTTTTCATACCACATACATACATTTTTTTTACCTAGTACCTCCAGAATTACAGAGAACCCTCTGTTAGCTTGCATAAGACTTGAAATTTTATCAACAAAGAAGTGCACATATTTTGATGCTACTTGGATACTGTATTACATGCGTACACATGGGGTTTAAGTACTCACAAAAAGGAGGGGCCTTTCCAGATCTGGCTCAGGGATGCTGTCTTGAAAACCATGGAGTTTACTTAAAAGCATATGCAATTTATTTTAATTCACAATGTACGAAAAACTCTACTTGTGATATAACCTCTTGGCAAGCACGCACTTACAGAAGACCTTCTTAGAGTAGGATCAGGACCATCAGAGTTGGGATCATGATGAAAGATAGATACAGGAAGACACAAAGTGAGTTGATGATGGGATATTGCTGCAAATCTATGTACTTTTCCCTCAGTTATCTGTAAATTTATGCAAAGTGAGGTGTTGTTACTTAAAACTGCTTGGAAATTTTGTATGGAAACCTGTTCTAAGCTTCAAACTTCTTTCTTCACTAAGCTTACATTTGTTTCTTAAACAAAGGTTGTTAATGTAATACATTTCATCAGCCCTGTATTGTATGTAACATTTTTACTCTTAATAAAATTTTTATTTTCATATTTCATATTCTTTATTACTCAGCACAATGCCATTTTTGTGTGGTTAAAGAGAAAAGCTTGAGTTTTTTTGATAGCAAACATGTCACTTCACATTTAAAATAAGTCAACATTTGTCTGTCTACACATTTAATGTCTGTACCAGTGGTGGTGAACCTACGGCATTCATGCCTCAGCAGGCTCTTTTTATCATTGAAAGCTTTCAGAGGTTCATCACGGCTGGTCTATTCCATGAAGAAGAAATATGTAAAACAATTTTGATCTATTTTACCCCACCTCCTTTTACTAATAGTACATTTGTGACTCAGTAGTTTTCATCAAGGCCTCATTCTGACAAATTGGTTGGGAGAGATTCTCTTTGTAAAGTAGCGGCATGATATAGATCACAGTTCAGTACTTCCTAACTACCTGCTTTCAGGGTAGCTTGACACCTTCGATTTCTTCCTCATTGTTTTGTCTTAATAGGGACTGGACAACTTGTTTACTCTTCTTTCTCCTCCTCTTCAGTATGAAGAGTAGATGTCAGTTTAGATTATAGAGCCACAGTTTAAATTCATTGGGAAACACAGTTACTGCTTATTTAGAAAATGCCTGGTTTCATGCTAGTTTGCTTAACTACAGTTGCTCATATCTGCTCATTTATAGTTCTCTAAGCCACTGACCAGAAATCCACATACTTAACAAAGCCCCGCCTCATACAACAATTCATGTGCCTCTCCATCAGAATGAAAATTCTCCAAGCTGCAAGCCACAAGTACTTTCTATAGATCTCATTGTCTTTTTGTTCTTCTAATTAGAGTTCATGATAATTGTTATAAGAATAGTCTCTTTATCAGTGTGTGCGGAAATGTCAGTATGTTTGGAATGTCAAACTGTTCTGTGCTTTGGATATAACTGCCTTGGCCATCTACAAATAGTAAGTTTAGTTGCAACTTCCAAAGAGTTATTATTAAATTTAAAAATACAAGCACAGTGTATTCTCCACAGGTGTTAGTTAGAACCAGACCTTCTAGATATTTGAACAAAATTTGGTCAACTTTGGGAAGCAAATAGCATGCTTCCACCTTGGAGAGAGTCACTGTCCATTATTATTATTATGTCTCACAAGTTGTACAGTAAAGAAATGTTGAACTCTGTTTATCTCAGTGCTTTCCAAATTTACGCATCGTGACATACCTTTCTCTCCCTCTGCCCCCACCGCTCTCAGATGTGTATAATATGTCACAGAACACACTTTGGAAAATGATGATGCAATTATAACTGGGGGCTTTGGTTTCAAAATTGGTGACTTCACATATGGTTTTCTGTATTGGTAACCTTAAATATTTATTCTGAAAGAAGTGGCTAAGTAAACATTTTTAAATTAAGTATTTAACAGCATTAAATTGGCTTTTTAATGAAAGTTGATATTAAGAATTCAAATGGGCAGAAGCCATGTCAGATTTGGGAGGAGTGCAACAAGAAGCCAATTCACCCTTCCTGTAAGCCGTGCAAACCATACAAGGCCCAGGAAGAGAGAAGCCAGTTCACACTTCCCGTGACCCTACTGGTGTGCAGGCTGAGAACCAAGAAGCCTCCCAACCCCACCCATAAGCAATCAGCTGGTTCGGAGGACAGGCTGAGTTGATAGTGACTGAGCTAGAAAAACAACTAAATGCTTGCATTGTTTGATTGACTTTGCAGACCTAAGGCTGGTAGTCTGAGCATCTATTAGGAGGATAACAGTATGCAATATAGCGAATATGGGGGATTTCTTTCTGTCTTATTTTTGAAATCCAAAATTATTCTCAGTGTTTTGTTCTGATTTGTTTTATTTAATGTTCTGTTTTGATCTGGTTTTATTTTTTGTTTTGTTTGATTTATTATGATGGTATGGAAAACTATTGTGAAGATAACAAAATATATTATGGTAGCTGTTGTTGATTTCCTATTATCCTGCTTTGAAGTTCTGTACCACTTTTACTGTTTTGTTTTCATTGGCTTTATTCTGTTTTATTTTGTTAGGTTTTATTCCCTTTAAAGTAAAAAAAAAAAATCAAATGGGCAAATATACTAAATACACAGTATGCTTCCTTGAGTCAGCCAACTGTCAGTAGGATTATACCTGAGACAAAAGTCTAAACTGCTTTTCAAAGTCATAGTTTGGAACTGCCTTTGAAGTGAATGTCTATAAATTGAATTCTACAAGTTGCTTGCAATGTTTTCAGTACTATGAATTTCTTGCAATACCAGTATAATTTTGATGTGGGGAGAGTCTGAAATTTTTTATGCTGCCTTTTGAACAGATTCTGTTATAACACACCTTTTTAGTATTTAAGAGAAATTCCAAGTACCTCACATGAAAGTACTTATCTAAAAATAACTATAGAAGGAATTACCTTTTATCTAATCCTACTTGATGAAAAATTTCACATCCTTTTGATATATTTATGCTTTATATTTTGCATTCTGACTGCCTGATCCTATCTTAAATTTGTCCTTTGTGATGATTTAACTAACATACACAAATCTTAGTAAAGTTTTCAATAAGTAATGAATGCCTCTTGAAAGAGGAAGAAATGGGGGTTGGCTTCTTGCTATACCTTTTTATCTGGCTCCCTCTCTTAAAGCACTTCAGGGAAGGGTCTTCTTTCTAAAAACAATGACCGGCATCTTACATGTATTCTTTCTCAAAAGATCTTCATAAAACTACATTTTTGCCTATGTTCCCTAGGACACTGTCCTTAGGGCTAATGATCTTTCCTAGAGAATGTCATTCCTTTTAAGCTGTATGTAATTATGTAGGTTATAGGCCAGTGGTGCAAACCTATAGCGTGCATGCCACAGCGAAGCTGTTGTTATCACTGAAAACTCTAAAAGATTCATCATCAATGTTATAGGGAAAAAAAGGTATAAGGTGACTAATCATCCTAGCCTCACCTTTATTTATTTGAAACCTATTTTTTAATGTAGGTGTGTAATCCTCTAAACTACCCTCTTTATACTGCCTCTGCTGTTTCTCCTAAGTTTTGTCATATTTCCATTTTTCTTTGTTTCAAGAGATTTTTAAATTTCTCTTTTGATTTCTTTGATGACCAATTGCTTATTTCGAAGTGTGTGCTTCAGTTTCCATGTATTTGTGTAAATTTTAAATTTTTATTAAAATTCTAGTTCCATTATTATGAGATATGTTACAGAGTATGATTCCAGTTGTTTGAGTCTGTCAAGGTTTGTTTTATGTCCTTAACATATGGCCTATTTATAAAACATTCCATGTACTGATGCAAAGAATGTGTATATTGCAACTGTCACATGCAAAGTTCTATAAATGTTAAGTCCTTTACCTATACCATACTTTAATTTCGATGTTTCTTTGTTGATTTTTTGTCTCAGTGATCTGTCCGTTGATAACAGTGGAGAGCTGAAGTCCCCTACCTTATTGAAACCTAAATCTCTCCCTTCAGTCTAATAATGTTGGTCTAATAGTATTTTATAAAATTGAATCCTCTGACATTAGGCACATGTAAATTTATGATCGTTATATCTTATTGAGTTGATCCCTTGATCATGATGTAGTGACCTTCTTTGTTTTTTCTTACAGTTTTTGTCTGAAAATCTATTTTGTCAGATATAAGCATAGCCCATGACTCTTGCTTGCTTTAGGTTTCCGTTTGTTTACAACATCATTTGCCCTCCTTTTACTTTCAGTCTGTGTGTGAATTTACTGGTGAAGTATGTTTCTTATAGGCAGTATATTGCTGAATTTTGTTTTTCTATCCATTCAGCCAATGAGTCTTTTAACTGGAGAGTTTAGTCCATTTATATTCAAGGTTATTATTGATAGGTAAGGTCTTACTCCTGTCATTTTAACTTCCTTCTACTCATTTTGAATACTCTTTTTTCTTTTACCTTTGTGATTTGAGGGTTTACCATGTTGATAATATTTGATTTTTTTCTATTTCTTTTGTGTATCTACAATTCAAATGGGATTTTTCCATTTATATACCTCCTTTATGGTAGTTATCTTTCTCTTCTGAATGTAGAGCTGGTCTGGTGTGCAGTTTTTGCCTTGAAATGTCTTTGCTCAGCAATTCTGAAGGATTGCCTTATTGTTATTTTGTTTCAGGACTTAGAAGTCATCATTCTATTCCCTCCTGGCCTGTAGGATTTTTGCTGAGAAATCTGTTTTTACTCTAATGGATATATCTTCAAATGTGATTTAGTGCTCTTCTTTTCCAGATTTCAGAATTTTTTTTCCCTGTCTTGTACTTTTGACAGTTTAATCATGCTGAAGATCTCTTCTGTTCAATGCTATTTAGAGTTCTATAAAGCCTCTTGTAAATGGTGTCCATATCTTTCCCAAGACTGGGGAAGTTTTCTGCTATTATATCATTGAATAGATTTTATGTCTTTATCTTTTTTCTACTTGCCTTTGGGTGTTACAAAAATAAGGTTATTTGTTCATTTAATATGGCATTCCAAAGGTTTTGAATGGTTTTATCATTTGTTGTAATTTTGTCTTTGTCTGATTGGATATTTAAAAATTCTTCAAGTTCAGATTTTTTTCTTATGCTTGATTTAGTCTGTTCCTGAGATTTTCAACTATATTTCTTATTTGACATATTGAGCTGTTAATTTCCAATATTTCTGTTTGTTTCTTTTAAAAAATCATTATCTCGGGCTGGGAGTTTGACTCAGTGGCTTAAGTGCCTGTTTGGCAGGTACGAGGTTGTGAGTTCAATCCCCAGTGCCACAAAAAAAAAAAAAAAAAAAAAAAAAAGTTTTCTCTTTGCTGAATTTCATTCATATTCTAAATTGTCTTCTGAATTTAACTTTTCATCTGTACTCTCTTGAATTTCACTGAACTTTTTAAATAGTCACTCTTTTAAATTGTCAGACAATTATATCTTGAAAACAACCCAAATGCTCTTGAAAACAACCTAAATGCCCATCTACTGAGGAATGGATACACAAGATGTGGTCTTTTTATACAATGGAGTATTAAGCTATAAAGAAGGATAAACTGGACACTTTTATAGGTAAATGGATGCACCTTGAGACTATACTCATAAGTGAAATAAGCCAGACACACAAATGTAAATGTCATATTGTCTCCCTAGTGTGAGAAACTGAAAGAGTAAATAAGATCCAAAATATACAGTAGCTATTATAAAATGGGAAGAAGCTTCAAAAGGAAAGGGAAACTGGGATGTGGGGATTGAAGAAAGAAATTCAGAGAGCATTTCACTTCTCAAGATTACTCTTGGCTATAGCATGCTGGGTTTTTTTCTAAAAGGAAATGCTATAACATTATTTTCCCAAACCTACTAGGCAGATTACAGGTTACTTATGTATGTAGGCCACAAGCCTATGGGGATCATGAAACTTTCCAGTAGCTAAGATTTCCAGCATTTGTTCTGATAGAGTTTTCTGGAGCTTTTATTATTTTATCCCTACATCTGCTAGGAGAGTCTCCCCATCTCCAGGTGTGAAGATAGGGTGGCAAATGCTGGGATATTTTGCTTCTCTTACTACGCTGTTGTCCTAGGTCTTTGAATCTTACAACGTTCAAATGTATCTCTGATTTTCAGTGTTCTCCCATGGTCACTCACCTCAAAATGCAAATATACATTTGTTACAATTGATTCTTCTTTGTGGAGAAAGAAATGAGTGCTTAGCACCACTGTTCAGTCATCTTGAATTTCTCAGTGGATTTTTTAAAAAAGTATGAGTATCCCTAAAATATTAGTATTCTTAAAATTTTTAAATTGTAATTATTCATTGATATTATCAAATATCTAATGTCAGCATTTCTTATTGTCTCATAAGTAACTTTTTTTACAGTTATTTGATTTGTAGACCTACACACTGCCCCTTATTTTTCTCATGTATCATGTCTTTTCTGTGTATACTGTCCTTTTTCCCTTGCATTTCTTATTGTTGAAAAACAAAATGAGTTTTTATTCTCTTGGTAGCATTTAACATGTTCCTATATCTCCTAAATTTGCTATAAATTGGGTGATTAGATCTAACGTTTTGATCAGAACACTTAGGTGGTAGATTGTATGTCCACTAGAAATTACTAGTCTTAAAATACTATTGTGGGAAAATTGAGTTAACAGTAGCCAGGAGCTTAAGAGAAGATAAGAAATTGTGTTTAACACTGGTGGACTCCAGAGAAGTAGTCTTTAAAGTTGGAGGTACTTATAGAAAATTTGTCTTTTTTATAAGGTGGCAAGTGGGAGTTATAAAAAAAACTAGGATAAGCATAACTGAAGCATGGTACGATGGGTATCTTGTGATAAGCTCAGCTGTATGAAGTTTCAAATTGATAAAAAAAATCATATGATTCAGTTGAGTTCAGTGGCAGAGAACAAAATGGTCACAGCTTTACTGAAGAAAAATGGCTGTAGTTGGGTCAGGATCTCTGCTTTATTCCCCTCTCTCGATGCTCCTCAGGGACTCTGAGGGCCATCGACATTTGAGTCTATTAGGAACTGTTTAGTGTAGGCAGGGCTTAAGTACATTAAACCTGGATGACCTGGGAGAGGGTCTCTCCTTCTGGAGAGCTGCTTTATTAACCTCTGAATTAAACCACGTGCACAGGGGGTTATATTGCAACCCATAGGAATGAGAATTTTAATAGTAATGATAAAGGAAGTAAGTATGGAAGCTATTAAGCCCTTTTATTTGCCAAACCATTGTTTTAGTAAACTCATAAAGAGATCATTAACTCTAGCATTTTTGGCTAGCTTTTTTGACAGGGTTATTAGGCTTTGGAGAATGTGCCATCAAGGGCAGTGTTGTTTGGGATAAAAGTATAGTGTGGAGTTTCTGTAATAACACAGATACCACTTTTTTTTTTTTTAACTAGAATCATATCCAGAGGGAGTTTATTTTTCCAGACCATCTGGCTGGTGGGCCCAAGTTGTTTAGCTATTTCCATAATAGCATTCTGGGTGTAATTTATAAACCCTTGTTGATTATAGTAAATATAGTTTATCTAATCTATATTTTTGTTGATAGTGACCCACCAGAATAGTGAACTTTTAAATCTTGTTTTTGAGCTTTATTTTTATTTGGTTTTGAGCTTTAAATTTATTGGGAAATCCTCATGAGACCCTGATCATATCTATGTAGATAGTAGGGTCAAAGGAACCTGGTGACTGATTTACTGAGTGGTGTATTTTTATTTTTTTATTTTTGCGGCACTGGGGATCGAACTCACAACCTCGTGCCTGACAGACAGGCGCTTAAGCCACTGAGCCAAACTCCCAGCCCTTGAGTGGTATATTTTGGATACATGGGAAGGCCCAGAAGGAGAGATTGATATTAGTACAATTGTAAAGAGAATAACCAGTTGGACTAGGGCACAGGTTTTAGTCTAGTCATTGGTACAGGCTCAGCACAAAGATTCGTTATATAACCACCAGGCATCTCCACATGGAGTGGTGAGAGCCACAGGCTGATTTAGGGCTAAGTCAGTGAGGTTTTTAGGGGATGTATATCCTGGAATGCTGCCTACACTGGGGCCAGGGTTTTTAGTTTTTTTAATGCCTGTGTTGAACTGCTGCTTTGGGTTGGGTGGCCTGACTGAGCGAGGAGGCTGACAAGGGTAGGGGGATACCAGAAAGATCAGAGCTAGAGTCTGACAGGCCTGGTTTAAGCCATGAGGTTTAGGACTGGAAAACAAGGTAACAAGGCAAGCATCAAATTTGAGAGTTATAGGCTTGTCAGTGGTAGTAACATTCTAGCTTAGGTGTTTGTCTCTTGCCCCTGGAAACAGCTGAGGGTAACCAATCACAAGACTGACAATAAGTATAGCAGTAAAAATACGTACTTTTTTTTTAGTTGGTGGGTGTGACAGTCCAGAGTCCGCTAGTAAAAAGCAAGGTTAGAGTTTTAAGAAGTCCTAAGAAGTGGAGAAGTACAGCCAGTTAAACGTCCCAAGGTCGATGTCCTCAGCCTTTGGCCAAGTATAACCTCTCAGTTTCTGGGTGTGATAGGAGCAGGACTTGGAGTTTTCTGGCAAGAGAGAGAGGTCTTTAAGGGGTTGCCTGGATCAGGTGATGCCTCCAAATCCTCAGTGATGGTGCAGTTGGCTCTCCTGATACAGGTGTGATGTATCTGAGGCTGGATCTCTGCAACTTTAACAGCTGTAGGGATGGTTAAGATTATCATATATGGTCCCCTCTGTGTAGCCTGGAGAGGTTGTTTTTTCCAGTCTTTAACCCAAACTGTGGCTCCAGGTTAGAATGGGTGTACAGGGGTGTCAGTGGGGATGGAGACCCTTTATGAGACTGTGTTATGTATACAGGAGCTGGAAAGTTAGGGTTAAATTATGTAGTTGCTTTAAGTGTCCCCTGAAGTTTTAATTATAGGAGATGGCTGCCTATAAAGTATTTCATAGGGCACAAATCCAGTGAACCCAGGTAAGCATGAAACACAAAGAAGGGTCATAGGAAGAAGGACAGTCCATGGGGCTTTTATTTCCTGGCAGAACTTGGCTAGGGTTGTCTTTAAGGTCTGGTTTCATCCTTTTTACCTTTCTAGAACTCTTAGGCCAGTATGCAGCATGCAGGTTTATTTTATTTAGAGCAATTTAGCAAGGTTTTGAAGTATTTTTGCTACAAAGGATGGGCCATTGTCACTTTGTATGGACAGAGGGAGTCTATCCCTAGGAATAATTTCTTGAAGCAGTGCTTGACTGACCTCAGAGAATTTTCACACAAGTGTCCTTGGTACTGGGTGACCCGGCTGTTGGAGAGCCAGCAATGTCCACAGTTATTCAGGAGGTCCAATACAGCATGTGCCTCTTGGATGGTTAGGTCTTGGCTTATGGTGAGCTTGTTAGCTTCCTTGACAGTGGTTGCCAGAGCATGGAGACAAGGGGGCCAGCCCTTAGTGACTGGATCTAAATTTTTAGACAGGTAGGCCACTAGGCACTCCCAGTGGCTGACAGTTTGAGTAAGCACCCCTGAAGCTTCATGTCATCATTTATTAACAAACAAATTGAATGGGTGAGTTACATCTGGAAGTTTTAAGGCTGGGGATGTAGAGAGGGCCTTTTAAAAGTCATCAAAGTCTTTTTAATGTCATTGTTAGTCTAAGATACAAGTTTTAATGCTCTACATGCTGGTATGATTTCTTTCAGTAATCACTTACTATAGATCAAGCATCCCTAATCCAAAAATCTGAAGTCCAACATGCTTTAAAATATGGAATTTGTTGAGCACCAACATGAGACCATAAGTGAGAATTTTCGTGTCTGACTTTATGTGGCAGGTGACAGTTAAAATTTAGGTACTGTAAAACTGTCATTTAAAATTACCCCAGGCTGTGTGGATAAGGTGTATCTGAAGCATGAATGAATTTTGTGTTTAGGCACAGGTCACAAACCCAAGATATCTTATGTATGGAAATGTTTTGAAATCTGTAAAAATCCTCATATCTGAAACATAAAACATTTCTGCTCCCAAGCATTTTAAATAGGAGTTACTCAGCCTGAATTATATTATACATTATTTCTGATATTTATTGTAATTACTGACACTGAGATGACAACATCTTCGTAGGCCAAACAAATATTCTTTAGAATAAATTCCTTTTAGTGAATCCAGAACCAGAGCTAATGGGTATAATCTTTTAACAGATTTTCAGGAGTTAAACTTTCTAAAAAGCCTCTTTTGTTTACTCTGAGCTAAGCTGATCAGAAAGATGGTTGAATGTGGAGCAATAACTTGCTTTAATGAAGTTGCTCTTGCTTTGATTTACTATTGCCTAAGCCAGCAAGTGGTCTTCACATAGGATCAGGGTGTCATGATAGCAGATGCAGCTCCAGGCCTCTGTATTTCATGGAGAAATTACCCGAAGTATTACAGTCTCATCACCCAGTGGCATCAAGGGACTACCAGGACTGACAACCATATTTTGGTTTGTTCCCATGGTTCCTTTATTAGGTACTTTATAAGGCCCAGAATCTGAGCTCATAACTTCTTATGACATCACCTAGCTCCTTCCACATAATAGCTTGTCACTGGGCCTACTTAAGGGATCTGGCTGGCCTGATTTTCCACCACAAGCTTTTGTCATGAACTAAAACTTCTGGACCATTCTGGGATCTCAGAAGCTCAGCTCTTCACCAGAAGGATTAGGAAGGGGGAAAATTTCCACCAAGTTCTATCCTCATTGAAGTTGAGCGCTTTCAATGATGCTAGCCAGAGATGGACAATGGTATTATCAGGTCAACTTCTGACTACCTTTGCTCTGAGACTATAATACAGAGCACTGTTAAATCTAGAACCCATCTCACTCACCAAGCATCTTACTGAGAGGGAAACAGAGCCAAGCAGATGACTCTGCAGAGCTCAGTAAATGCAACTTGAAAACAAGTATGGTATTCTTAATGACTCGGTCCTCAGCAGCATCATACTTCACAACCAATGGACAAAAGTTGAACTAGGCCCCGAATATAAACTAAATACGTAGTGAATTATATGCTGAATATAATAAAAGTGATAACAGAGGCTACCAATTCAGGACACTCAATCTGCTCCCCTGAGAGGAATCCTAGAGTTAGCCTTTGTAACAGTCTAGGCTAAACCTAGATAGAGTAAAACCCCTAGTATGCACTCACTGCATCAGAAACAAGTCTGGACAAGCCAGAGACTGTCCATCTAATACCAAGATATTTTGACAACTCATTTCTGGCCACTAGCCAAATGTAAATTGATAACTTCAAGCCTCATCAGGCTTTAGTCATGTGTGAGGTCAATGCCCCTTCTTTTAAAAGCACAAAGGGACATTTTGAAGGGGAAAGTCCCACCAAATCCTGCTGAAACACACTGCCCATATTTGGATCATCTTTCTGAACAGTGTCTTGGTTTGGAAGGCACAGTTGTTACTCAGATCCCTGAATATAGCCTGCTATTCTCTATGGAAGCCATGGTAGATTATTGTGGTTGCCATGAAATGGAGTAAAGCCTGCCAGACTATCCCCTTCTCCAAATAGAAAAGTTCCTGAGTGCCAGATTCTGGATTTTGCCCAAGAATTCATGTTTGTGTGTCAGTGGGGAGAAGTTGGTGTTGTTTAAGGTTTGTACCTGATTTTAGGAATGACATCAGCTGTCTGTGGGCCTTAGTTTCATTAAGATTGAGTCAAGACAGAAGTGGGTTCCACTTAATACTAGGAAATCGACTAGGGAGTATACACTTAGCACTTCTGCTTTCTGGGAAATTAATAATTAGAAGTAATCTTTTCTGAAACAACACCAATAAGAGTGGCTTTTAGAAAATTCCATGAAACATGAGACACAGACTAAGGACAAAGCCAAGATCAGGTTTATGCCTCTAACAGCTGTGGTTTTCAAACTGTTTCAGGTTAAAGAAGTTGAAACAACAGCTGCAGATTTATTTCTTGCTCTTGTGATGGGAGGTGATGTGTGCAAATACAAATAAAACACAATGTCATGGGCATTTTTTGTAGTAAATCACAAGTTTTGTCTTGGGTTCCAAAATATAAAAGGAATAATTAGTGATCCAATTTAACCTAACCAAAAATGAATGCATGTAGACTGGCACCTCACTTCACGAACGCTTTTGTTTGCAAACAATTTGGTTTAACAAACAAAAGTGTTACGCAAAGTTTTGTTTTTGTCTGCAAACCCTACATAGGGTGGCAAACATGACTGTGGTCATCTTTCCTACACAAACACAAACATGACCACCTTTTCCAAAATTGTCGAGCAAATTAAGTTCATGAATGGAGGGACTACGGTAGTTAGGTGCTTCCAATTCCTATCACTTTCCAAATTCAGATTAAATACTTTTGCTTAAAGATGCTCCAGACTTATAAAATTGTGTGAGACCTTTCAGTTGTTTAGTCTACTAAGAGAAACTTGATGGCTTACCTGTGTCATTTCTCATTCTTGGGTCCGTGATAGGTATTACCAGAGCGCCTGCATTCCATCAGACATACCTTGTCACAGAAATGATTCAGGCAGTCCCTAAAATAATATGGAATAGCACTCAAGGTAAAAGTCATTTGCTACCCCTAACTTAGCTCATGCATTTCACAAGTGGGAAACCAAGAGACTTGGATGGGAAGAACTTTGCCAGTGTCATGTAGAGAATTAGTTTATTTGTAGGAAATTAAAGGTCCCAGAGGTCTTAGAACTGTCAAGTAAAAACTCAAGCTTTTGATTACTTACTGTTGTACTGTATTTGTTTTGTCTAATTTTTAGATTGATTAAACTGTTTTTCCTAGTTTGGAATTTTTATTGCATAAAAGCAATAGTTCTTTATAGAAATAGAAAGAACCCCCCCCAAAAAAAAACACCCAAAATTTCCAACCACATATAAAACTACTAAGCCAAAGTCTATAGACTTTTTTCTAGATGTGTATATATAAATATCTCTACATCTATAGTTTTACATGGGAACAATTCAAGCTTCCTTCTTAGAATTTGTGGTTATAATAAATCCTTCATAAAAACAATACTTCAGGTCATACCCTCAAAATGAACCCATACTGTATGTATTGTTTTGTGACCAGCTTTTTGTACATGTTCATCAGTTGTAATGTCTAAATATATAATTGGGTTGTTACACATTTAGACCATTACTACAGTTTCGCTACTTCAAATAACAATATTCAGGCTAACACTTTGATAACAAGCTTAATTGTTCTCTTCGGAAAATTTCTAGAGGGCATTTGGGTCAAAATGCAAATACATTTTAGAAGCTTTGCAGGGTTGGGGATCTAACTTAAAGGTAGAGTAAATGCTTACTGTGTGTGAGGTCATGAGTTCAACCCCCAGCACCAAATCTTAAAAAAGGTTTTTGGCAAATTACTCCCCAAGCAAAGTTCAAAACAGGGGGTCTAGCTATATATAAAAAAATGAAAGCATATATTTTTAGCAGCTTCTTCAACCCAGGGTATCACTTCTCTTGACTTAGTCCCCTGTTTGTATATTTTATGTAGCAAAGAGAGTATAAGATTCTCAAATGCAAACTGCATTTTTGTTGCCATGATGGGAGACATGATTGAACACATACTAAGAGCAACAATGGTGAATTAATATTTTCTAAAAATTTATTAAGTGGCAGCCACCAGAGTTTAGTGCATAGGGTTCACAGCAATGCATTTGTAAATGAAACTCAGAGGGGCTGAGCAATACATGGTTAGAGCTCAGGTAAGTCTGACAAGAGCCTCCACACTAACACTTTTGCTACTCTAGCTCCGTATAATCAGCACAAACAAATATCATACATCGGCTTATGCATCGATTATTTTTCTCTGGGAGAACAGACATGAGCAAAATGCAATCTGTATTCTCCCAGTCAGTCCTGATTTTAATAGTCCCTAAGAATCCTAGCTATGTTAAGCTGGGTTTGAGGGTATGACCTGAAGTTGTATTTTTATTGAGGATTTCTTATGACTGGGAACTCTAAAAAGGAAACTTGAATTATTCTGTATAAAAATACAGCCATCTAAGATTATCAGTGGCATTTCCTTTTTATAGTGTTTGCGACTATTAATAGCTCCAAACTTCTCAACCCAACTTTTCAGCTTTTTAAAAGAACAGTACAGTACTTGTAAGAATGTCTGAAAGTTTACGACTGGCAAGATTTATTCCATCTGGTATTTTCTTCAGCTTGCATGGAGGAGAGGGTGGAAGGGTTGGGAGGGTAGGAGGCTCCTAGTTTCTTCTGCAAGCCTGAATTTCTAAGGTAGTAAGACAGGGAATGTGAGGTAGGAGGAGGGAGGCCACAAGGTATTTTGTTTTGTTTGTTTTATAGAACTCAAAACCAAGTAAGGTGATCTGTCCTAGGTTCCAGACTTCTCTCTCCATATGGTTGGCCTGCTCCAGCTGGTACATACCAGCATCTCTATTTCTAACAGTGACTCGGAGATGGCATTGCCATCATCTAAGAGCATGAAAGATTTCTATGAGGAGACAGGTCCCAAAAACAAGGTGTGGCAGATGAAAAGGAAATGAGAGAGACAAAGTTATGGGATGGGGGTGGGGGTGGGGTTACAGTCTTTAGCACGGAAACCCCGATTACAATTTTCTCTGGCTTTTTAGTAGAGGCTTTAAAGAGCAGAAGCAGGATATGGGAAACACAAAGTACAGAGAGGTGAAGAAAACTTAATTGTTTAACTATCCCATATTTAGCTATACCTGGCCTCCATGTCTACCATTCCTTCGGACTCCTCTTAGCAAAGTATCTCGTGCTGTCCCAGCAGCATTCCATTGGTTCATTTTCTTTAACACAATCCATGTGTAAGGTTTGCACCAGAACAAACAATCCTATAACCTAGGACAGCACAAAGTCCTTGGGGAAACCTCAGTTTAAACTAGTTTAAGTTAATCTATGACCCACACTGGCAATGCTGGGAGTGATTTTATGAACTTGTTTCCTGTAGGTACCCTGTCCTTTTAACTTTCATAGTTCTTCCCCACTATGTCTACAAATAGTATAGACAGCTAAGTTAGAAATATTATAGGCAGTCAGAGAGAGCTAGGCCCTTGAGGGAGTCAGTGCAGAAGATAAGAACACATTAGATCTGTGACTAGAGACCTATCCATTGAAGGTCAGGCCTCAAGACAAAGAAAGAATGACCAGGCCTACATGCCTCCCTAAGGGATAAGCAATATACTGTAATTGCTATCACCTGGTCCAATAAAGTCTAGATAGACCCAACCTCTAGGTGGGTGACCAGGGCCTTCTAACTCTTCTCTTCCAAAAAAAAATTGTCCTTGTGACTGACTTCCTCACTGGCTCAACATTGCCTAAACAGCTGTACTTGTAACTTATTGATTGATCACAATTTTGTCCTACTTTGTTCCCATCCCACTCCTGCCACTCTCAGGAGCTGTCTCTCCCTCAATAAAATTTCCTACTCTTAACCTCTTTGTTCCATAGAATTCCTTCTTTGATTTTGGGGAGCATGAACTCAGTGTAGCTGACATCTAGCAGGTGGAGAGTTATATCTATTTCCCCTCTGTCATTTGGAGGCCCTGTATCACCACTACAGGCTTTCTTTCTGCCATGGGACTTGTCGAACACTTCAAGGATTTTTTAAAATTATTTTTGGAGGTATAGTTTACATGGCTACTATGGACCCATGTTAAGTGTACAAAGAACTTGATAAATTTGGATAAACGTGCGTCACAGTCAAGATTTAGAACTTTTTCTTTTACTATCTCGGAAAAGTCCTTCCTGTTCCTTCTAGCTAGTTCTTTCCAGCTGACTTCAGCCTCAGGCAACTGCTGGTCTGCTTTCTGATACTGCAGCTTACTTTTGCCTTTTTTAGAAATTCTTACAATTTGAATCATGCAGCATGTAGTATTTTGTTTCTGGCTCCCTTCACTCACAAAGCATACAAGAAGGAATCATCAGTGCTATGCATGTTAACTGCTATTTTTTACTGCTGAATAATACACCATGATGTTAATGAGCCACAATTTGTCTAGCCATCTCAGTTACTGCTAGTTCGTGACTACTATGAATATAGTTGCTATGTACTTTCATGCACAAATCTTTTTGGGGGACATACATATTTATTTTTTTTGGGCAAATGCTTCGGAGTTGAATTATTTGGTTGTATGGTAAGTGATATTAAACCCCCAAACTCTTTTCCAAAGTGGAATGCTATTCTTGTAAGTGGTGTAAAATGGTTTCCACAGTGGTTTCAATTTCCATTTTCCTGCTAATGGGAACATCTTTTCACATACATGCTGGCCATTGTAATGCCATCTTTTAGAGAGGTCAGTTCATATCTTTGACCCATTGTTTTTTAATGAGTTACTTTGTTTTCACTGAATTAAAGAATTCTTCATATGTTCTTGGTACAGGTTCTTTATCTGATATTTGCATTGCAGACATTTTCTTTGACTGGGGCTTGCCTTTTCTTGGAAGTATCTTTCAAAGTATAGAAACTTTTTATTTTGATGAATTCTGATATCAATTTTTCTCTTCTAGATCATCCTTTTATTTCCTGACAGTGAAATCTTTGCCTGCCTCAAGGTTGGAACATTTTCTTCTATGATTTCTATGAAGTTTTGTTGCTTCGTCTTGTACTTTGTCTCTATTATTTGTTTCAAGTTGACTTTGTGTATAATGTGACTTTGTCAAGATTCCTTTTTTGTGAATATTCAGTTGTTTCAGTACTAGTTGTTGGAAGGTCATGCTTTTCCCCTTGACTTATCTTGACATTTCTGTCAAAACCAGCACACCACAGTGTGCATTTAGTTTTGGTTCCACTACTCACTACAACTTCTTGACCTTGGACAAGGACTTAGCAACTCTGAGGCTTTATTTCTTTTTCTGCAAAATGGGAAAACAGCACCTGATTCGAGAATTCTTTTCCCTTCAAATAAAATAAATGTATGTCAAAGCCTTACCATTGTGCTTGGCATGGTTGGTCTTCTATTATTCGGTTGGTCCTCTATTATACTGTTATTCCGGTCTGAATACTAACATCAATTATATTTACAAAGCTATTTTCCATTCATGACATATTTTATGTTTGGTACGATCTTATCATATTCTTCCATCTCAGGCTATGAGCACCCTGAGAGAAAAAAATTGCAAAGCAATCTTCCTTACTATTAATATGTATTCAACAGATGTAGATGGACCTGTCCTTTTCTGAAGGACAGAGGCACATTAAGCACCTCTTTGCATTCTCTCCCAGAACCCAGACAGTGCTGGGTCATACACACTAAGGACCAATGGCAATGTGATTTCACTTAGTGTGGTATTTATCTTAATTCCCCTTAACATCAATCATATTTCTAGTCTTTTCTGTCTTTCCTCCTGCAGAGAGCCCATTGGTCCTGAATGAGTTTTAGTCATCAGCTGATTCCGACATCCTCTGCCTGGCTTGCTCCTATCCTCCCTGCATTTGTACCATGGTCACACGTGCTATGCCTACAGTCACATTCACTGGCACCTGATTAATCAAAACTCTCAGTTGCAAAAAGCAGCAACTCACTCAAACTCATTCAAATAAAAAGCAGTGTTTATTGAAAAGCTACTGGGAGAATCTCACAAATGAAAGATGGGCTACAGCCTGGATCGTGATTATAAATCTGATCTTACAAGTATTCATATTGTGTTAGAATAAAGCAATGGTAAAAATTGTCAACAGAATCATCATCAGCATGAATACTGTTGGTAGAACATCTTGATGTACCAAGTGAAAGAACTAAATTCTTTTCTAATCCTCAGAGAATCTTGGAAATTTTACTACTGAGGAATTTGAGGGACCAGAGATGTGTGTTCTGGAATTTGACCAAAGTGGTTGTTTAGAAGGCACAGTGAAGCTGGGTGTGGTAGTGCTTGTAACACCAGCACTTGGGAGGCTGAGGCAGGAGGATATCTGTGAGTTCAAGGCCAGTCTGAACTACACAGCAAGACCCTGTCTAAAAAAAAAAAAAAAAAAAAAAAAAGAAGGCACAAGTGAAAATCTGGGATCCAACTCAAAGTCTGCCTGGTTCCTTTGTTTCTTTTTTTAATTAGGTTTTATTGGTATATTTTATATATATATATAATGATCACATTCATCATAGAGATTTTGTCCCTGTACATGGTATAGATTGGTTCTTTTTTTCCCTATTCCCCTACCCTCCCTTCAGCCTCTTTCCCTCCCCATTTACAAAAGATGTCCATGTTTTTCTTTTATCTCTCTTTTTTTTGCTTTTCCTTTCTTTCCTTTTGTCCTCCCCTCTACCTTGTTCCCCTTCCCATTTGAACACTTTTTTCCTCTTTAACAATACCTATTATACATTTTGGTCCTTATTTGCACTTTTGGTTTTTCACACCAGAGAAATAATACAGTAATTTCACATGTGTCTGATTTATTTCACTTAAGACTATGGTCTCAAGGTGTGTCCATTTTCCTAGAAATATCTGGAGCGTGTCCTTCTTTATGGCAGAGTAGTACTCCATTGTATAAAAAAACCACATCGTCTTTATCCATTCACCAGTAGATGGACATTTGTGTTGTTTCCAATTAATGTGGAACTCTAGGTCCTCTTTAGAACATGGTCTTAACTCTGCTGAATGAAAAAGCTGCATATCACTGGAATTGGAAAATTTCCCAGAGTCCACTGTAACTATGAAACTATTGGTGCCATCAGAACTGACCATGTTTAGTGGTGGTTTTGTCCATCACGAAGGTTCTGGTTGTTTGAAAATGACAGCAAATCATTATTTCCTCTGACAAGCTTTTCTTCAAATAGCATCTTAATCCTTAAGCCTTCTAGGGTTTATTGACACTGGAAGTCATTCCTAAGTTAATATTGCTAAACTTTAGGCACACTTCTCCCTTTTTAGAGGTTTCCATGCTTTGCTTTTTACTTAGGGAACTTTAGTAATAGGGAGCACATATGGAAGGCTGGGCTGTTGATACTGACCAATCAGCTTCAAAAGGTGGGAAGGAAATAGTTGGCTTCGTGGTCCTTGGAGATCCTCCCTGAGCCAAGTGCACTTGCAAGGTATCTTCAGCAGCAGCTTTTTATACTCTCTGTGCCTGTATCTTTCACTGCTCCTAGTTTTAAACCTGGTGCTTTATTCAGAGAAAATGTCTCATATATTGTATATCTGTTGAACTCTCTTAGACATGGCATTTTTGGGCCATCAAATAAAACTGTCTAATTTCCAGTCTCTGAATTGTGCTTCCTATATGGCACTGAAAGTACCTTCAGTCTCTGAAGGAGGATGTGGGGTCATGGAGGATGCCCTGGCCCAGCGGAAGCAGCTTGAATAATTCAAATGATGTACAAGGGGCACTACCCACTGTCAGCATTAAACTCCAATTCTACCCTTCCTCTGCTCTCTGCGTCGCTTCCCACTGTCTGCTCTGGCAATGTGTAAGTTGCCTAACATACAGACTAATAAATGTGAGTCAGAATTAGATGCTAACAGAAATCATTTGCATCTAAGTACCTCTATAAGAATTTTGAATCACTTTGATATAGGGGAAAGAAACTCCCAACCTGTTAGACATCTGGAACATGTTCGTGTTTTCTAAAATCGAAGAATGAATTTTAGGAACAACAGAGGTTATATTTATTGGGGAAAGAAAGTGTCTGTCAGAGAGACAGAAGGGATTCCCAAGTGGGTTGCCAAGGACCCTGTCTTTTCAAGGGATTTTTATAGAGCAAAACCACAAGGTGAGGGGCGTCCAAGGTGGGGAGAATGAGAAATCACAAGGTGGGTAGGATGTGGGACAGAACTATGGTCAGCCAATAAGATTAGGAGCATAATTGCTCAGGTAACATTGATTAAATGGGGATCAAATGAGGAAGCAGGTCACACAGCAAGAGGGCATGGAACAGAACAGGGATTTTGGTTTTTTGTCTTTGTTTTTCTGGAAGGCCCGGGTCAGTGGCTCTTCCTGACTTTCCCAAGGTGATGGATACCCATTTAGAACATCAAACCCCATTGCTTATCTTTAGGGAAAGTATGTGGGTGAGTTCATCTCATTTTTTGTCTTGAGGTCTGACCCTCAACAGATGCGTCTGTCTCCCCCACGACTACAATGGATCCCATCTTCTGCACTGGTCCTTTTGAGGGCCTACCTCTGTCTGAGTGCCTGCAATATTTCCATCTAACTTAGCTGTCTGTGATAATTTTTTGATACCTACATCCAACCATCCTAGTACCTCCATCCAGTAAATATGCCCTTAATAACATTATTATGGGCTCAGTATGGGACAAGTATCATACCAGGCATTAAGGCCATGATGATAATCAAATCATACAACCATGGTCATTGCCTTGATAAAATCGGTAATCTGGGGTAATGGTGTGTATTTCTTAAAGATAATTCACTAAAATTCAGATAAATGTGATATTAAATGTGTTTCTTATTGAGGGCCATAATCAAAGACATTTGAAACACAGTGGTTTAGCAGAGGTTATTGTCAAAGATTCTCACAGTACCTAGAGAGTCACGAAGACTAGTGCAGGGTAAAGCAAATTTTATGATCATTGCTGCTTAGGTGTTATAGTTTGCTGGGAAAGCACAGGTAATCACACATCCTTGTTCTTTTCTTCATTGCTTTTGGAGTCCCCCACTGCCTTATATGCTCACCAGCATTGATTGCTTCACACCTTGATCTATCGTAGAAGTCGCTTTCTGGTACACTCTTGATCTGAGTCTCTGGCTCATTCATTGCTTTTATCACTCCTTCTCTCCTCCTCACGTGTCCTCCGGATCTCACTTGCCTGCAAACACCCCCTCACCTTTGAACACTCAAGGTATGTTCCGCTTTCTCTGTGTCTTTGCAAAACTACTTCCTACTTGGTGTCCTACTATCATGGATGGTGCTTTTTTATTTATTTGTTTCTTTGGTACCAGGGATTGAACTCATGACCTCATACTTGCCAGGCAGGCACTTGTGCCGCTGAGCTAAACTCTCAGCTTGGTGTCCTACTATCATCATTCTCATCTCCCTTTTTCTTCCAGGCATAGCACCCTTCCTTTGGGAAGAACCTTTGCCTCTCCAGCCCCTGACTACGTGATGGTGACAGCGAGCGGGGCTCACCGGGCTCACAGGGCAGACTCGTGTAGACTCGTGCTCATAGTGGTCGGACTAGTTTACTTTCCCACCAACCATGAAGTGAGCTTGGTTTTTGTGTTCCTGATGATAGCCGTTCAGACCAGGATCAGATAAAAATCTCAGAGTTGTTTTGATTTGCATTTCTCCAGTGGCTAAAGATGAACATTTTTCATGTACATATTGGCCATTTGTACTTCCTTTTGAGAAATGTCTATTCATTTGTCCATTTTTTAAATTAGGTCATTTGATTTAGGGGAATATGCTCTCTTTGAAGGAAATGTATTGAAAAGTTCTCTGTAGAAAAAAATAAAAAATACACAAGAAAGTTCTTAAACACATTCACCTTCTACCCAAAGTATTTTTCACTGTCTTTATGCAATGCAGATATATATATATATATATAAAATGCTCACATTTAATATAATTAAAATATGATTGAAATTATAATTTATAAATTATAATTTTCACTTAATTACAATGGAAAATTTCCCATGTTGTTATGTTTTCTACATGATTTTTTTTTTTTTTTTTGTCTTTTTGAGACAGGGTCTTGCTATGCAGTTCAGGCTGGCCTTGAGCTTGCTATGTAGTCTGATCTCAAACCCACAATGATCCTCCTGCCTCAGCCTCGCAAGTGTTGGGATTAAAGGCATGCACCACCATGCTCAGCTTTCTACATGATTTTTATTGGCTGTCTATCATTCTGTCATGTGGATAAGATGTATTGTGATCTATTTGTCAAAATTCTGCTAGAAATTTAGATGGTTCCCACTTTTCACTATTACAAAAAATGCTGTGACACTATAAGAATCAGTCTTTTCACTAACTGATGCTGACTCAGAGAGATTTTTATATTGCTAGCTCATTAGTACTCCATTGCTAATTAAAAACATTACCACCATCTCTTTTTTTTTTTTTTTTTTTTTTTTTTGCGGCACCGGGGATTGAACTCACAGCCTCAGCGCCTGCCAGGGCAGGCGCTTAAGGCACTGAGCCAAACTCCCAGCCCTGGTTTTTTTGAGGCAGGGTCGCACTATGTAGCCCAAGCCGGCCTCGAACTCACAACGCTCCGCCTACCTCAGCCTCCCGAGTGCTGGGATTAAAGGCGTGCGCCACCACGCCCGGCTAATTACCACCATCTTGTCCCTTGATACAGTCTTACATTTTCTCCAGACGAGTCAGGGATACTTACCTCAGGGTTCTGCTTCAGGGTCTCAAAGGGCTGCAGTCAAACTGTCAGCAACGCCTGCAGCTTTGTCTGAGGCTCAGCTAAGGAATTATCAGACTTCAAACTCATGTGATTATCAGCCTTCATGCAGGGCCTCAAGTTTGTGCTGGCTGTGGGTCCGGGACGGCCCTGGTCCTCTTGCCACACAGCACATCTCCGTGGAGTGACCCACAGTATGGTGGCAGCTCTTCAAAGCCAACAAGCAAGAATCTCCTGGCAATTCAGGTGTTAACGCTCTTGTGTCACACACCCAAGTGAGCAGCGTCTCCCACAGCCTGTCACCTGGGCTGGATTCTATGGGTTAGGACAGGCCAGATATCCCACCTGCACTCACGAGGAGGGGACTCAGACAAACCAGGGTGGGCATCATGGGCATCGCCCTAGAGTCCGTCTGCCCCGGTGAGGTTCCTAGGCTGTCTCCATACCCACCACCCTTAATGTCTCAGTATGTTTTTTTCGTGGCAACCTTAGATCAAAATGAATACCTAACAGTTCTGTTTATTGAGTAATTAGGTAAAAACCTTAATTAAGGCTGGGCACTTGCGAGGCTAAGGCAGGAGGGTTTGTACAAGTTTGAGACCAGCCTGGGCTCCACAGTGAGTTCAAGGAAAGCCTGGACTACCTAGTGAAACCCTGTTTCAAAAAGAAAAACAAAACAAAATGAACAACAACAACCAAAACCAAAACAAAAGTACCCCCCCAAACTTTAATATTTATATGAATTGTTTGAAAATGTGTATGCAAATCAAAAGAAAATACAGTATTTTATTTTATTTTTAGGCAACCATGATATTTACTAATGAATTTGTGCCCCTCTTGGGTACTCAGGCCTCTGAATCAGGCTGAATCTCTCAATACTCATTTCCTGATTTCACATGGTATTTACTTTTTATCACAACAACCTAAAAAAACCCCACATTATAAAAGAATATGAAGCCATCAGAGGGAATGTAGTATGATTCAGTGTTGAAACTGTGAACTATTTCAAACTAACAGTTTAGTGGTATCCAACGCATGTCACTGCATTTCCCTAAAAAGGGTAAAATATCCCACGGCACCCTTGTAAGTGCATTTTTTGACACGCAAGGGTGGCCTGGTGCAATTTGGGAACAATGACCAGACAGGAAAAATGATCTTAATCTATATACTTCTCACTAAGCAAAACAAATTTCATCCAGACTGCAGATGGGAATGTACAATGAAAACAGTAAAATTTTTTGAGGAAAATGTAAGAGAACACTTCTGTTCTTGGGATAGGAAATCATTTCTTAAATGAAACTTAAAGCATGCTGGCTGTAAAACAATGATTAACTCTGCCATATGAAGAAATTTTTTAATCAAAAAAGAGTAAAAGTGTACCTCACAAAGTGAAGAAGATATTTGTATACATATCTGACCAAAGCCTTGTAGGCAGGATGTCTTGCAAACCAAGAAGAAAAAGAGACTGCTCAGTAGAAAAAATGGGAAATAGAATGAAACAGACGTCAGAAATGAATGTCATAAGAAACATAAGAAAATGTTTCCAACTCATTAATCATCAGGGAAGTGAAAATTGAAACCATAATTTGATACGGACACACACACACCAGATGGCCAATTTTTTAAAAAATGGAAAGTACCAAGTGTTAATAGATTTGGGAAGAAACTGAAGCTGTCTTACAAAGCAGGTGGGGGTATAAACCAGTAGAATTGCTTTGCTATACTATTTAGAAATATCTTCTAAAGCTGAGTATATGCATCTGCATGTCCCAGCAATATCACTTCTAGGTTTAAACTCTCCAACATGTAGTTGTATGTTAACCAGAATGTTCATAATAGCATTGTTTATAATCATCTCAATCTGGAAACCACCCAAATAATTATAAATAGTGAAACATAAATAAATTCGTGGTACATTCTAATAATGGAACACCACATAGACTAAACAATCTAGAATATCCTAAACAATATAGGGAAATCTCACAAAAATAAAATTAAATAAAAGAAGCCAGGGCCTCCCCATATCTCTCTCCCAAATGCCCATGATTCCATGGGTATAAAGGAAGAAGAGGCAAAACTAATCTATACTGTTAGAAAGCAAATAGTTACGCTTGATTGGAAGGAGGGGCTTGTGACTAGAAAGAGGAAGAGGGGCTTCTGGAGTGTAGACAAGGTTCTTTTTGCTACTCTGTACCCCTAATTTGGGTGTGCTTGGGCTTTGAAAATATAGTATTTTCTCTGAATTATAGAGTGTGATATATACGCACTTCCTTTTTTTGTTTTGTTTTGTTTTGTTTTGTTTTTTTTGGTGGCACCGGGGATTGAACTCACAACCTTGCACCTACCAGGCAGGCGCTTAAGCCACTGAGCCAAACTCTCGGCCCTGACTTCCATATTTCAATCCAAAGTTGAAAAAAGCAAATAATGCTGTAATGAACATTTTAGTAGTTATATCTTTGCAGAATCCCTGTTTTTTTTAAACCAACTTCTTATAAGCAGAAATGCTAGAGGAATGACTGAACATTTTTGTAGCTTATTTTGCCATCTTATTAGGACCTACTTTTATTTATCTTTGTTTCTTTGTGTCTATCACTGTGTCACTGTCCAGTAGGTGTTCGTTGAATGGATGGATAAATAAAGAAATGAATGAATGAAGACCCTCTTTAAGTCCCTTGAGTGAATCAAGTACTTTCAAGTCTAAGGGCAACTAGCATTTTTGTTAAAAACTCTCTTCTTGCTCTTCATACTATTATGGTTCATACGCTTGGTTAGCTTCCTTTGCTTGCTGCTGGCCAAATCAAAGGAGGTCATGTATTTTGGTAAAAAAGGAAAATGGATTTACTTGAAGCCAATTCTGAGGAGTTAGAGAGGCCTGTTTGCCTCAAATTGTCATCTCCCAGAGTACAGTTGGGCAAGTCTTTTGCAGTGAAATAATGCAAATCTCTATGCTTACTTTATCACTTCCAGCTATCTTTATCTCATTGTCTCCTTTTGGTGGAAAAGAAATTGGGTTTCAGGCCTCTTGGTGTCAGAATCTGCATATTCTGTCATTTAATCTGGGAGAGAGAGACAGAGAGAGACAGACAGAGAGAGACAGAGAGACAGAGAGATGGGGTGGGTTATATGCTTAGCAGGAGGAAGTTTGGAGAAGTTGTTTATCTCTAAAAGAAAATATCTATACCACTAACCTTCAGCTTAAAAGGACCCCACAGAGAGCCTTCCCCATCATGTTTTCTAAGGTAATCCTCTTTCCTTATTTTCTTTTTAGCCTCGTTTGTTTACAAACTTCAATGTATCATTATGAATTGTACTTATATATTGTTTACTTCCTTATTGTCATCTTTCCTATTGGGCTATACATGACATGAAGATAGTCATGACATGTGTCTTGTCCACTCTTGCAATCTCAGTATCTAGCATAATGCCCAGGCTAAAGAAGGCCCTTATATTTGTGATGCATATTCAACCACAAGTGTCGCATCCACAAGTCTGGCTAGCTTGAATTCAAAAGCAAGTTTTGGTTTATATTATTAAGAAGTTTAAGGGGTAGATGGACTTCAGGTCTGACTGGATCCACAGGTTCAAATATTATTATTGAAGCCCATTGTCACTCTTTCTCTCTCTTACTGCTGTTTGACTTCAATTTCAGAAAGATGCCCTCTTGATGTTGTGGTAAGAAGAGCACTTAGACCCAACTTATGTTACTTACTATGTCAGAGGAAAAGGAAAGAATCCTTTGATAGGCCTACCAAGAATCTTGGGGTGGATGTGCATTAGTCCAGCCTAGGGTTACATAGCCATCACTGAGTCAAGCACAGTGGAGATAAAGGTACAGTTCTACACCCCACTGTAACTATCTTCGAACAAATGGATGATGGGAGAGGAAGCTCCACTCCACTCAAACCACAAGAGCAGGTGTGAAAAGGTGAAAGACACCTGGTGTTGACTCATTTGCCTAATTCTTGTCCCAACTGACTTTCCATTCAATCAACTGCGGGGACTAACGTCTCTCTCTTGGTGTGTGCAAACACCCATTGAAAATCAGGCAGCGGAGATCTAACAAGCTATTTTTCAGCTAAGAGGGGGCAGCTGAAGTCCAGTGCTCCCTTGAACCTCATTGCCATTTTTAGTTGGGCAACGGTTGGATTTTGACCACATGCTTTTATCCTTTGTAGGTTACTTGGGGCTTACATGGAAATCTGCCCTTTCTAACAAATATTGGTGGAATTCATAAATAATGTTTTCTTTTTCCCCAGTCCTTATCCTAAAACAGGTCTGTTTATATGGTTCTTAAAATTTGTTTAGAGATCATTACCCTATTCTTCCCATTTCATCTACTTTGTTCAGTATAACCAGATCAGCCAAAGTTGACTGAGCTAAGTCACAAACAGGAATTTTCACATTGGTATGCAGGGACTGCACAGACACATAACCTCACTGACAGCCACAGCATCCACTGCCTTGCAGACTCATCATTATAGACTTCTAATTTGGCTTCCTTTTCAGAGTTTGTCCATGACCTTGAGGAAGTCAATTTCCTCTTCCTGAACCCTGGTAACTCTAGCTATAAAATAAAATAATTATCTTGTCTGCAGAACAAGACAGTTTCTGTAGTCCTCCTGAGATCTCTGATCCTTGAATTACTTTTTCTCTTCACAATTCTGGTGATGAGATCATCTTCGAATATGGATTCCAAATTGTGGTGTGGCTGTAAAAGCAGGCATGTGATTTGTGGGTCTAAATACAAAATGAAAATACAGGACCCCTTGCCCAAAAAATTTAAGAATTTCAATGCCTGTGTAAGAAATATGAGCCCTGTTATTTAAGCAGAGGTCCCTGGGGGAAGGGGCTACTTCTGAGAACCACAGCTCTTCACAGTCTTGGATGCACAGATCACTGATGTTCTGCCTGCTTGCATAGGTCTGGGAGAACACTTGTCCACAAAAGTAACTAACTTTTGGGTTTGTAGATATCCAGGAGGCAGAGTTAGGGGAAGTGCAATTTTTACAATAACCTCAAAGGAATCTAAAAGCATGACCTAATACTTGGCGAGCTTTTCCCCTGTTAACTACAAATAATCTTTGGTCTCAAGAATCACACTGACCTGATGGGGAGTCAATAATTCTAGTTTCACTCCTAAAGTTAGTTTTACCACTTCCTTTGTTAGCATAGCTGTAGATACTACTACTCTCAGGCAGGGTGGCCATTGAACAGGCCTCCCATCTCCCTTTTCTGAAAAATAAGCCACTGAAAACTATGACAAGCTCTTACCCTAGGTTTGGGTCAAGGCAGCCAAAGCAATTCCTCTCCTTTCTGATACATAGAGGAAGTAATCTTTTCAGGTATTTTATTATACCATGGAGCAGGATCTACCTGTTGGCTAATTAGGTTGGGGAGCACTGGCTTAGTTCCAACAGGCAAATCCTGTTTTGGCCCTCATTGGAATTAGAGAATTGTCCCAAATTTTGCTAGTAAATCTCCTCCTAGGAAGGGACTAGGACACTGAAGAACAATTAGGCACTCATGGTTAAACATTTAGCCTTCAAAATGACATGTCAGAGCAAGAGTAAAGAATCTCCAACTAGGGGTTCCCTTGACCCTAACTATAACTATCAATCTAAAGGAGGGTATTACCCAGGGTCCCTCATAGGAAATGGTAATATTCTCAGACAGGAGCATTGTAGGGTCCCCTCAGCCTCTTCAAAACAGAAAATGAGGATTTGACTGATCTTCCCCCTCTCTGGGAGCATGACAGTCAACCCTCTGGTGCCATGAGTTAGGCACATTGGGTGCCTCACATACAGAGCAAGGCCTACACAGTAACTTGTTGTAGTCATGTGCCCAGTGTCTAGAATTCTTGCACTTAAAACAGGAACCTTGGTTGCCCTTGGGTTTTCTCTTAGATGACTTGCATGAGTTTGAAGCATTGCCAATTGTGACAGCTATAATCTTGTCCTTTCTATTTTGAACTTCATCCAAATCCCAGCTATTGAACACAGAAAAGTCTATCTCCATCAATTGGATTATAGGTGTCTGGGATCCCTTCTGAAGTTTCTTCATTAGACAAATGGCAGAGACCTTATCTCCCTGAGAGGCAGGTGGGGATCCGAGGACAGGATCATTAAAGATATTTCTCTCTCTCTTAAAAAAAAAAAGATATTTCTCTTTCCCTATAGGCCACTCTAAGTACCATTGTTTCCAGGCTTTTCCTGAGATAAAGGGTCACAAAAACCTGAACATAAGGGATTTCACTTTACCTTCTATATTTTAAGCAGAAACAGTTTAACTGAAAGTCTCGTAATTTAAACTGCCATCCCATTCCCATCATTTACCATTTCTTAATTCATATTGAACCCAGGCTGTAGATAAGATGTTCTCTTACCATACCTAAAATGAAATTTGATTTACAATAGTAGATAAACTATTCCTTTTTTCTTTTTTTTCTTTTTTATTTTAAAGAGGATAAACAGAATAACATCAATCAAAACAAACCAGTGTAAGAGATACAGGACTTCAAAACATTATGAAATCAACAATAGTTACCATAATGCCTTTTGATGTCTTTAAAATAGCTGCAGATAACTTCAGACATAGTAAAAATCAAACAAAACAGAACAGAATAGAAACAATAAAAACAAAACAATGAATGCAATAAAGGACTTCAAAACAAGCCAATAGTAAATCTAAAGTTGCTACCATAATATATCTTGCTATCTTTGAACTAGTTTCTCCTGCCATAAGATTTGACATAATCAAACAAAGCAAAAGAGAGTAGAACCCAACCCAGCAAAACAATGGAAATGATATAGGACTTCCAAAACAAGACTATAGGGAATCAACAATAGCTGCAACCCTCAGAAAGAGGTCCCCCCCAAGATGACACACCACTTAGCAATATCCTCTGAACCTGTGGTCAGACCACTGGACCTAGAACTGCAATGTTAGTGAAACACCAAAGCATCATAGGCATCCAATTGCATTTCACCTCTGTAGCTATCATCACAGCCTGTGTTTCTCTGGATAAGCTGGTCACTTACAGGGGTGGGAGGGGATTGGTACTTCTTATTTGCCAGCCCATGTGCTGGAAGGGACTGGGGTCTGGCTGTTCCAGTCCAGCAGCAGCCCATGCATGTCACTGGTTCCCAGGCTGCGCTTGCTTGCTGGTGTGGCCTTGTTCTCTACCCTGGGTCTGCAAATGGCACTCACTCACAGGGAAAAGCTGGGGTCTGACTGCTCCAGTCCAGTGGTAGTCTGCACATGGTGCTGGTTCCCAGACTGGGCTAACTATTGCCTTTTTCAACTGACAGGGTCAAACCTTTCCCAGTGATCAAGCATATGGTCTAGTGGCAAAGTCGGTGGACTCGGCAGGGCATGGTTCATGAAGTTTCCCATGGCTCACCAGGGGGCTCATAGAGAGAGACAACTAGGTCTCAGGTCCTTAAAATGACATCCCATGCAGAAGGAGGAGACCTGATGAGCTCAGAAAGCATCCTTTGTGAGGCTCAAGTATTCACTAGATAAGTATCTCTGTCCAAAGCTAAGATGATGCTGGTGTCTTTCATAGAAGCATAGAAGAAAAAGCCCTTCTGAGGGCCTTTTGTCTCCACATGGGGACCCAATAACTTCTCAGGAAGACGGGGTTGAGCCACTCAATAGCTCTACCCAGCCCTTCAAAATTCCTCTGAGATCAGGGTGGGGCCCCTCCTGACAGGTACTCCCTCCGCCATATTGAGCCATTTGATGGCTCTTCTTCAGCAGGATGGAACCACTTGAGAAACAAGATCTCTTGTATTGACCTGGTAGTAAAAGCTTCAGTACTTTGTTTAAGGCAGTATAGACAGAAACTTCTTTATTTTCAAGAAAAAGACCTTTAAAAACCCTAATGTTACAGGCAGCTGAGTTAGGTAGAAATATTATAAGCAGTCAGACAGGGCTGAGCCCTTAAAGGAACCAGTGCAGAAGACCAGATACCTTGCAACTGTAGGGGGAAACAGACACCTCTGCCATGGGCCAGACCTCGAGACAAAAGATAAAACAAATGCATCCACATACTTCCTAAGGATAAGCATCAGGGGTTGATATTCTAAAAAGGTCTCTATCACTTTGAGGAAGCAAGAAGGAGTCACTAACCCAATCGTCTACAGGAAAAGCCCCTGTTCTGTATTCATGTCTGCTTACTCTATGACTCCGCCATTTGTCCCCAATTTAATCAATTTTACTTGAGCAATAATACTTGTAATCTTATTTCTTGACCATAGTTCTGTTCCACCTCATGTTTTCTCCACCTTAGACCTGCCTCACTTTGTGGTTTCACTCCGTAAAAGTCCCTAGAAAAGACAGTCTTTGACAACCCACTCAGGACCCTTTCTGTCTCTCTCTCTCAGACAGAAGCTTGCTTTATTCTGCTCTTAACCTCCATTGTTCCTAAAATTCATTCTTCAATTTTAGAGAACACAAACTTGTACTGGACATCTAGTAGGTTGGGAGTTTCTTTCCCCTATATCACTAAGAACAAGGATAATTCTACCTTTGAATCTGAGTCATTTGACTTAAGCTTTACTGCTGTTTGTTCTGCTCAGACTACCAGGCATATGTTTCTAAATTACCTGTATTTTGTTAGAAGAAATAAGGAAGGGAAACGAAGATGGTGGCACCCACATGGACCCGAAACAGGTGTACAGCCACTTGACAAGATGGCAGTGAGTCACATGATGAGACAAGATGGTGACCTCCATCAGACGATATCTTGAGAAAGAAATGGCCCTCTAGCTAGAAAAGTGCGCATGAGATTTTGAGCACAAAAAGGAGTAAACTGGGGTATGTGGCTACTCAGGCAGGCTACCAAATTACCAACAGCTTTTTTTCCACCCCAAAGAGTGAGAAAGCTGAGCAGAACAGAAGAGCAGAGACAAAACGGCATAATAAGAGGATTTCTGGCTATTTAATTCATACCCATGGAGTGACCACAAATGGGGGAAAAAAAGAAAAGAGAAGATAAACTTGAAGTAGGTCTGTAGGCTTCCTATGGCTGGAAGAAAAATACAGAGGCCATCCACTCCCCTGCCCCTCCCACAGAGTGGGAAAAGCAGGAAACAGTTCCTGGGGCCATGAGAAGTCTCCTGAGCTCCCCAGCCTAAGGGAGAGAGACAGAAAGACAGGGGTGGGGAAGGGATTAGCATTTTAGAGAGAAACAAACAACAAAAAAATGTGCCCAGAGTGCCTTACCTGTTTTCCTGACTGGCTAAGCTAAATATGGTCAAAATCCAGTAACACAATCTCTCATTTTTCAGGGCTTGCTTAACCCTTAGTTTCCATTCCAGGAAAAAAAAAAAATGTATTTTTTTTCTCTTACTATATCTAAAATGAAATTTTATTTGCTGTCTTCTAACAGTGCATTCAAATTTTAATTTGCATACAATTACCTTGTTTTGTGGAATCCTGTTAAAATACAGATTCTGTCCGGCAAGGTATCTCATACTTACAATCCCAGGATAAGGCAGGTGCATTGTGAGTTCGACACCAGCCTAGGTAACTTAGTGTGACCCTGTCTCAGTATAAAATTTGGAAGAGACTGGTGAAGTACTACAGTAGTTCAGTATTTGCCTAGCATGCATGAGGCCCTGGGTTCAATCCTTGGTACTGAAAAAAAAAAGTTTCTTCTGATTCTGCAGGCCTGGAGTGAGGCCTGAGGTTGCGCATTTATAAAAGGCATCTAGATACCACCGGTTGTTACCTGCTGCCGATCTGTGGACATTCTCACTAGTGTGGTTCTAGAAACCAGAGGCTCTTAACTAGGTAACTTTATTTCCAAGGGAGTTTGTAGTGATTTGCAGTGGGATTAGAACCAGCAAGATGATCAAGATGAATGAAAAGTTCATAGACTCAATTCCATGGGCATACCAATAAATTGCAAAAATGTTGCTGTTTTGCAATATGTACCTCTCCCTGAACCCACATGGGATGAAACACTCACTAGAATGTTACCCCCCTCCCGGCCCCCACCTTCTTCCTCTTGGGACTGTGTCTTGGCTGGGTTAATTTAGGAAATTGTTCACAGCCTGGAATGCCAATTTCCTTTTCTCCCAAATGGGATCACTAGTGCTCAGCTCACAGGGCTTTTCAAATGGATCAAATAAGATAATGCAATGAAATGTCTCTGGCAAAGATTGGTACAGTCTTTGAATCCCAACAAGACTCTGTCAAGACAGGAAAAAAGAAAAATGAACTGCCTGGGGGATGGCAGCTGGTAGCTGCAGAAGAGAAACAGCTGCCGGAAGCTGACTCCTTCCATACGTTTTCATTATCTCTGTCAAAAATATTTGACTTCCGGCTTCCAGTCTGGCATGTAAAAAGCTTAGGAATCACCACTTCATTCTAATGGCAAGAAAAAACTTACCAAACTGAATAATCAACAACTCTGCTTAGGTCCATTAGAGAAGTAAAATGACATGGCAGACTGCTGTCCCCCCAAATTGGAAGTCAGGTAGATCCAATGCAGAGAGTCACAACCCACTGGGACAGAAACTTTCAGCAAGTGCTGGGGTTAGAAAACTGGAACTATAATTGACAATTGCTAGATGAACAGTGGGGAGGTTTCCAAGAGTTAAAAACTCCACAGGGATGCAGTTCACAGGGGGCTCCCCACTCCTTTGTGAGTGTTAGCTTTAGGATTTGTACTAAGTCCTCATACTGTAAGTCTGAGAAACAACTAACTCTTACCTTGGGAGAAGAAGAGCAAATAGAACCATTCTGAAATATGCCAAACCATTTTGTTCTAGTTAAGGTCTAACCTCATGAGAAATGATCTTACCAGGAGCTAACCTGCAGGGCTGTTATCAAAGTCTAATCTACCAGCCGGAAAGGAAATCCAACAGTAGTTCCTTTTAGCTTTCTGTATGGTGATAGGAACGTGAGCAGCTCCATCCCCTTGCTGCTAACAGGGAGGTGCACAATGGTGTCCCTCACAGCCCAAGGGCACAGGCTTCCTGAAAGACTAAGGACTTACTCATGGGGCTACAGAATGCTCCGCCCCCCCACCCCCCAGCTGCATTACCAGAAGCCTATTCACTTTAGTTCCTTGCACATCATGTCCACATTTCAATGAAAAGTGCATATTACACTAAAACCCAAAAGCACAGTTTGAAGAGACTAAACAATCACCAAGACCATTGTCATATATGGTAAGGATGTTAGATCCTTTCATATCAGCTATTCCAAAAAACCTACAATCACAATGCTAAGGGGTTTAATGGAAAAAGCAGAGATAAAAGAACAGATAGGTGATCTGAAAAGAGACAATGAAGGAAAGCCTTAATACTACAGAGAAGAAACACTACCAAAAATGAAGAATATTTTTAAAGATTCCTTAGTAGATGGGACATGCTGAGGAAAGGAGCTCTGAACTTGAAGATGTAACACTAAAAAATTTCAAAACTGAAAAACAAAGAAAAAAATGACTGATAAAAAGAATCCAAGAGTTGTGAAGCAGCTACAAAATTTGTAAATGCATGAAATGCAAATACCAGGAAAAGAGAGAAACAGAAGCACCATTTGGTGCAATATGACTGGGAATTTCCCCAAATTAATGTCAGACACCAAACTGCAGGTCCAGGAAGCTCAGAAAACAGCAAGCATGATACACAGTAGGGAAAAAAATACTACACATAGGTTTGTTCAAATTTTAGAATATCAAACATGAAGAAAAAACTCTTGAAAGAAACCAGAGGGAAAAACAAAGAATTTGAGCCAACTTTCAGACACTATGCAAAATTAAAGAGAGTGGCATAATATATAAAGTGTTAAGACCAAAATTCACAATTTAGACTTCTGTGCCCAGTGAAGTCATCCTTCAAAAGTGAAGGACAGCCATTCATGGTGGCATACACCTATTATCCTAGCACTCGGGAGGCTGAGGCCAGAGGACTGCCAGGAGTTTGAAGGCAACCTGGGCTACATAATGAGTTGAAGGCCAACCTGAACAAAGTAGCAAGATTTTCTCTGAAAAAGCAGAACAAAACAAAAATGAAGGAGAAATAGAATTATTGTGGAAATAGAATTATTAGGGTGCATCAGTAACAGGCATAAAGGGATTTATTCAGCCTCTGCACTGAGTGTGACTTTTGATATATTTTTATGCACACAAATCAGGATATGGATGAGAAACTCAGCAAACAGATAGAAATAGTAAAAAAGTCAATTAAAAATCTTGAACATAAAGAAATAATAAATAAAAACCATAATTGAGAGCTTCAGCAACAGAATTGAAAAAATTTAAAATAACAAAGAAAGCATTGAGACTTATGGGATACCATCAAGCAATAAAATTTTTACATCATAGTGTTTCGGGAGAAGAGAAGGGAAAAGATACGGGAAAACTCATTCAAGGGCTAAGTCTATAATTCAGTGGTAGTGTACTTGTTTAGCATGCATTACCAAAAAACAAACAAAACAAACCTTATTCAATGAAATCATTGCAGGAAACTTTCTAAATCTTGGAAAAATATAGAACTGCAAATATATATGAGTAGGATAGATTATTTCTGTCACATATTATAATCGATCACAAGGACAAGACAGAATTCTAAAAAGTGCACAAAAAATCATTTGTAGCAGAATCCTCAGTAGAACTACAGAAGTCTTCTCAGCAGAAACATTATAGACCAAGAGAGAATGGACTGATATATGCAAAGTCCTAAAAGAAAAAACTGCCAACTAAGCATATTATACCAAGCAAAACTGTCCTTCAGAAAGGTAGGAGAAATAATAACTTTCCAAGAAACAGAACTGGAGGAATCCATCATCACCAGACTAGTATTCTAAACAATGCTTAAGGGAGACCTATGCGAGAAGCACAAAGATGGCAAATACCATCATGAAAACCTACAGAAGTACAAAACTAAGTTGCAGAGCAGAGGCACAAACCTTATCAATGCAGGAAATCACCAAGCCACAAAGATGAACAAGAGAGGAAGAAAGGAACAAAAGAGATGCAAAACAACCAGAAGACATGAAAAGAATGAAAAGAGTATATCTTTGCTTATCAGTAATAACTTTGAATGTAAACATTAACTTCCTCCGTTAAAATGATACACTGGCTGAATAGATTTTAAAAAGAAAACCAACAAAGTACTGCCTATAAGAAAACTCACTTCACCTGTAAAGAGATCCATTATTGAAAGTAAAAAGATGGAAAATTAGATCATGCAACTGAAAACCAAAAGTGAGCAGGCACAACTATACAGTACTCATATCAGATAAAGTAGACTTTAAATCAAAAACTGTTTTAGAAAAAGACAAAGAACATAACTAATGATAAAGGCATCCATTTAACAAGAAGGAGTAACAGTTGTATATGCACATGGTGCTTGAGCACTCAATTATGTAGGCAAACATTAGATTTGAAAAGAGAGACTCTAATACAAGACCAGTGAAGGACCTCACCACCTTCATCAATGGACTGACCATCCAGGCAAAGAAAATCAATAAAGAAACATTGCAATTAAAACATACTATAGATCAAATGGGTCTAAGAGACATTTACAGAATTTTTTTTCTGATTGGTGATTGAACCCAGGCCCTCGTGTATACTAGCAAAACACGCTACCACTGAGGTGAACCCCAACCCTTTTTATTTTATTTAAAAACTTTTGTATTTTTGAGATGGGATCTTGCTAAGTTGCCCAGGATGGGTTCCGCCTCCTGAGTAACTGGGATTGCAGGGATGTGCTACCATGCCCAATCAGATCACTTGATTCAACAGTTGCAGACTACTTGTTATTCTCATTGGTACATGAGACATCCTCTGAGACCACGATAGATCACAGAAAAGTCTTGACAAATTACAAAACTTGAAACCACAGTATGCATCTTCTTTGACCAAAGTGGAATGAAACTAGAAATAAAAAATACAAGGACTTAGACATTCCACAAATACAAAGAAATTAAACAACATACTCTTGAACAACAAATGGGTCAATGAAGAGCTCAAAAGGGAAATTTGAAATATCTCTTGAAATACATGGAAATGAAAACACAACATACCAAAAATTATGGGTTAAAGCAAAATTATTGCTCAGAGAGAAGTTTATAGCAATAAAAAGATTTCAAATAGAAAACCTAGTGATACAACTCAAGGAACCAGAAAAGAAAGAAAAAAAAAAACCCAAAATGAGGAGAGGGAAAGAAATAGCAAAAAGCAGAGCAGAAATAAACAAAATAGAGACTAAAAAACCAAAGAAAATAGAATAAAATATGAAAGATCAGCAAGATAAAAGTTGATTTTTGAAAAGTTAGCAAGTCTTTAGCTAGATTAAGCATTTGCAGCAACTTGAGTAGAGGTTGAAGACATGTTAGATGAAATATGTGCAGAAAGACATTATATGCTCTTGTTTAAATGTAGGAGCTAAAATGTTGTCAAAGAAATGGTGAATAGAACAGTGGTTATTGGAGCCTGGGAAGCCTATTGGGGAGGGAGGGATGGAGAGAGGATAGGTACTGGGTGGGTACAGGGATGCTTGTGGATAGAAAGAATAACTTAATGTTCTGTGCTAGAGTACATTAGTGATGATAGACAAATTAATTGAATATTTGAAATGGCTAGTAGCAAGGATTTTGAATGTTCCTAACAGAGAAATGATATATGTCTGAGGTGATAATGTGCCAGTTACTGTGATCTGATCAATACACATTGTACGCATGTACTGAAATGTCACTCTGTAGGCCATTGCCATGGTTTGATCTGAAATATCCTCCCATGACCCATGAGTTAATGACTTGGTCTCCAACCCATGGTGCTACTGGAAGGTGGTGGAGTCCTTAAGAAGTGAGGCTTTGTGTGAGGAAGTCACATCACTGATGGACACTGTGGGACTCTGGTCTATTCCTCTCTGTCTTTTGCATCCCAACCATGATGGGAATGGCTCTCCTTCACCTTGTGCTTGAGATGCTGCACTGCAGGCCAAAGTAATGGGCCCAATTGGCCATGGACTGAAAGCTCTAGAACTGTGAACCAAATAAACCTTTTCTCTTTATAAGATGATTATCACAAATATTTGTTACAGTCATGGAAGGCTGAATAACACACACATAAATATGTGCAATTCTATCTCTCTCTATATATATATATATAGATTATTCTCCTCCTCCTCTTCCCCCCCCCCACCTGTTTTTTTTTAAATACAGTATGGGGATTGAACCAGAGCCTTTGCTCTGAAGTACATCCCCAGCCTTTTTTACTTTTGAGAACAGGGACTGTTAAATTGACCAGGCTGCCCTCAAACTTATGATTCTCCTACTTTGGCCTCCTGAAGAGCTAGGATTGATTACAGGCACATGCCACCAGACTCATCCGAAACAAAATCTATCTTAAGGAAGTAAATAACTGCAAAAGATGTATCTGACAAAAGACCATTATCCAAGATATATAAAAGTCACTTAAATCTCAATAATAAAAATGAAAAATGTGTTGAAAAATGAGCCAAATAGCTGAACATACATCTTATCAAAGTAGATACATAAAGAAGAACATAAGAGAAGATGTTCAGACCATATGTTGAGAATTACAAATTAAAACAGCAAATTATAATTACACAGTTATTGGAATGACCAAAATCCCAAACACTGATGATATCAGTATTGATTTTGGTGTGGAGCAACAGGAATTCTCATTCATTGCTGCTGGGAATACAAAATGGTATAGCCGCTTTCAAAGAGAGCTTGGCAGTTTCTTGTAAAACCAAACAGTTCTTAGCATAATATCCAGCAATCATACTCCTGTATCTACCCAAATGAATTGTAAACCTGCCCACAAATATTTTTTGCAGTTTTATTCATAATTGCCCAAATTTTGGAGCAACCAAGATGTTCTTCAGTACGTGAATGGATAAGGAAACGATAATTCTAAATAATGAAATCAAGAAAGGAATTATAAGGCTATGAAAAGACAAGGATGACAATGCACAATGTAGGTACCATTGTTGCCCCCTGATTGTCGTGTTTTGAACTTTATTTTGTTTTTTCTCTTTGAAATAAAATTGATTTGAAAAAAAAAGACAAGAAGCAAACTTAAATGCCTATTACTAAGCGAAAGAAGTCAATTTTAAAAGGCTACTCACTATATGAAGCCAACTACATCATTCTGGAAAAGGCAAAGCTAGGGAGACAGTAAAAAAAAAAAATTAGTGGCCTCTAAGAGTTGAGTGGAAGGGCTGAGTAGGCAGAGCACAGAAGGATTTTAGTATAGAGAAGCTATTCAGTGTGTAACTATAATGGTGGACTCATGTCACACATTTGTCAAAACCCATAGAAAACAGAACAGCAGAAGTGGACTCTAGAGTGAACTCTGGACTTTGGGTGGTAATGATGTACTACATCAGGTTCCCTAGAGTAACACATTACTATGGTATAGCCTAATGTTTATCATGGCTGTGTGTGCATGTGGGGAAAGAGCCATGTGAAAACTTCCCGTACTTCTCAACTTTGTTGTGAGCCATTAACTGTTCTAAAAATACAGTTTATTAGTTAAAAGTATATTTATTTTTTTCTTTTAAGGTCATGCAGGAGTAAATAGGTATCGATGACTCCATTCTGGCTGTTCTGCCAGCTGAGGGGTACCATCCGGGTTAAAGCTAGTCCAAGAACAGGCTGAATTTAGCCCAATTTCCAGACTAACAAGGAGGCAATGAAAAATACAAAGTGCCTTGGCCAGGCGTTTGAGGTTTGGGCTGCCATATCATCTGGGGCATGATAAAGCTCACAATCTCGTACAGGAAACTTCCTTGTCAAACCTGTGGGGTTATACCAGAGTAGCACTGTGGTTGTAATCAGTGGCTTTGATGTTACTCAAGTGAGCCTGAAAACAGTTTTGTCTCCAACCTAGCAGCTGTATAAACATTCTTGAGTTACTTTTCTACCATCACCATCAGCCTCAGTCACCTCATCCCTAGAGTATCAGTAGTACTGCTTGCACAAAGTTCTCCTGATGAAACAATGAGGTAACACACTGAGCTTTATCTGACCCATTGTGAGGATTGCTATTAGACTGAACCAAATGAAATTGTCATCCCTTCACTGTTTATGGCTGTGTAGTCCACTTTTCATTATAATAATGAAATACCAGGGGCTGGGGATGTGGCTCAGTGGTAGAATTCTTGCCTTGCAGGTCCAAGCCCTGGGGTTCGAACCCCACCACCACAAATATACATACATAAATAAATTTAAAAAATAAGTACCAGAGGCTAGACAATTTCATCAAGAAAAGAGATCTGTGTAGTTTACACTTTGCAGATTCAAAGGCATCAGTCTGGCTTTGATGAGGACCTCATGGTGCATGGCATACAATAGCGGAAGTGCATATCAGAGCATGGGATTGTAGTGCTAGATAAGAAAGCAGAGGGACTGCAGCTCAAACGGCCCTTATGAGAGTACACCCCCAGTTGACCCAAGCACCTTTACTAGGCTCCATCTCTGAAAGATTCACCTCCCAACTCTGCTATAATAGGACCAACTCCCCAACACATGAAGGTTTGAGAGGTAATTCACATCCAAAACATAGCACCTATAAAATCACAATTTCTTGTGGTTTGAGCTAATATATCCCCTCACAGGATTATTGTGGACGTTAAATCAGATGTTGTAGGTGTTCTTAGCAGCAGTCATAGTGCTCAATAATTAATAGTAATGATAATTATTATGAACAGCCTTGGAGACAGTACCCAGTGTTGATAAATCAAAAGACCCAAGTCACACCAAGAAACTTGATTACCCTCTTAATCGGTCATTTAATTTGCTTGTCCAGTTCCTACTTCCTCATTTTTTTTTTAACCCTACCATAAGTGTTACAGTGTAGCTTGTCTTAGACATCACTAGAGGTTCTAGCAGATTTCAGGAACATAATAGGAGCTCAATCCTTGTTGATGATTCTAAAAGCTTAATGAGTTTTCAAAGAGTTGGGACAATTTGCTTTCCCTATGGATCATTGGGAAAAAACCTAGAATTAAAGCCAAGGTCTTCAACATTTCCAAGACATTTGAATAAAAGACTCAATGTAGAGTTTAATTCCTTCCATCACAATGGATCCAATAACCCCAGCAGGGCTACCTCAAGGAGTATTTGAAGAGCAGCATAGTTGCTGGGTAATTATATATCTATTGCTACAGCTAAAATGAAAAGAATAACTAATACCAAGTCCTGGCAAGAAAGCAGAGCAGCTGAAATTCTCTTACACTGTTGATGGAATTGTAAAATTGTAGAGCAAAAATTGAACAATATGTTTTGCAATTTCTTATGAAGTTCTCTTACAGGCAACTGAGTTAGACAGAAATATTATAGGCAGTCAGACAGGGCTAGGCCCTCAAAGGAACCGGTACAGAGGACCAGATATCTTGTGACCTTGGAAGAGATACACACCTCTTGCTGTGGGCCAGATCTCAAGACAAAAGGCAAAACAAATGCAATCACACCCTAAGTATAAGCATTAGGGATCAGGGGTGGATCATCTTGAGAAGCCAGGAATTAC